>PVJH01014399.1:32098-57135 GCA_004026705.1 Nesogale talazaci
TGCATGTGGTTTTATAAACACGACAGCATCGGTGATGAAAACCTTCCAGCGGGACTTGGCCCATCACTGGTTTGGGAAATCAGGGCTCCGCCCCTTGCGACTAAGTTCGTGTGGACCAAGGTCTCAACATCTTTCCTTTCCACCTATTTTCCAAATAGGAAACAGTTGGAATATGTGTTTATGAAATGTATTTGGATTTAGTGGGCTTCCATATTGCATTTAACTTGTTTTTATAACTCCCAATTTTTTTCAATACTATTGATAAATAAAGAAATAAAACGAGAGTGTTACTGTTTTCCTCTCCCACCCCACCCCTCCATTTAAGACCAAATAAAGTGTTGTGAGAGCATTCACTCTTTACCACCTAGATTTGGGTTTCAAGGGTCCATAGAAGAGCTCGAGACCTGTAGAACAACCACCACTAGGCTACTAAAGGCTACAAAGGCCAGTGGCTAAAAACCCCACCGAGAGGCATCTTCGAAGGAGGCCTCGCCATCCGGGGCATCCCTGTGGCTACCCAATGAGCTCCACTCCCCCTGACGCACGTGGCTTGCCATCAATCAGAGCCAATTAGATAGTACTGGGGTTTAGGTTGTTCAAGCAGTCCTGAAGCATTTTCCCACGTGTTTCGTGGCTGTAACTTAGAGGACCGGTGAAAGGTGGGGTAATTTTAATGACACTGAAAACTCACATATGAGGAAGTACCCAAATCTTTTTTTTCAAAGCTGTGTATTTAAATTTTTCTATAAAACAACGTTATCACCTTCAAAGTACTCTCCATTACACTTAAGATATTTGTCAAATCTGCGATTCCATTCTTGGAAACATTCAAAATTCATCTGTTTGGATGGCTGATAGCACCTCCCTCATTTTTTCTTTTCCTCGCCTCTGTCATCAAATCAGTGTACTCTTGTGCCCATCTTCATTTGTGGAAACAAAAATCACAGAGTGAGGTTAGGTGTGTGAGGCAAGAGAAGCATGCTGTCTTTTGCCCCAAACTGGTACACTAAGGTGACTGCGTGAGCAGATGCATTGTGGCAAAAACAGTCCCCCATAGGCCACAAATAAGGACACTTCTGTCACACTCTGTTATGCTATCTTTTCAGAACCTATAAATAGAAAGTTTGATTAATAATCTGACCTGGTGGAATGAAATCCAAACGCAGCATTAATTGACATTTTCATCCATTGAAGAAGTTGACGGATGTCCAGAAAGAGGTTTGTCATTAGTCAACATACCACCTTTTTTTAAGATGGCAAAACCATTTGTACAGTTGAGTTTTTCCCATAGTGCTGCTCTTATAATCAGTGTTCAGCATTACAGCAATTTCTGAGGCATTTTAACAGAGCAGGAAACAAAATTTCACAGCTGCCCACTTTTCTTAAATCAGCCATTATAGGAAAACAAGGTTCAAGTGAAATTTCTTATACAAAAAAATTCATTATGAGCAGAGAGAACCTTCCCAGGCGATGCCACTGGGTGCATTAACTCAGACATTTCTAAGTGGGTCAGATTTTGACTTTGATCCAGATTCATTTCTGTTCCATCTTGGACATATAACCAAGGTTTGTTTTTTGAACTTTACATTTTTTATAGGTGTCACGTTTTCCCTACCTCTAATCTTCATAGTTTATGTTCTCTTCAGTTTATGTTAATTTCAGTTTATGTAGAGCCTACTCTAAAATTACAGCCAGATCTCATTTAGTTGGACTTGAGGTATTACCTAAAAGTAAATTAAATATTAAAAGGCAATTTTTAAAAGTCATTATTGCTACATGTTACTGTTATCCATCACAGTTTGATCTTCATTCTGTGTTTCCCAAGATGATTTTGAACCCAATTTGTAGCATGCCTTGTCCACAGCCAATTTTAAATATTTAGCTGGCTTCATGGAATCCTGGTGGTGTAGTGGATTCCTTGTTGGGGCACTCACCCCAACATCAGAAGTGCAAGACCACCAGGTGCTCTGTGGGGAAAACATGGAGCTTTCTCCTAAAAAGTTACAGCCTCAGGAACTTAACAGGGGCAGTTCTTCGCTGTCTGTAAACATTTGTGATGAGTCAGCATCAACTCGGTGGCAGTGAAAGCTGACTTCCTTAGACTCTGAGAGCACTGTTCCTGCAGTTACAGTGTCCAAGGAGCAAAAGCTGAGAAAAAGAGACATCCCGAGGTGTCATTCCAAAGGCAAGTTTCCTGGAGTAACGCATTCTGAAAACCATTATAAATTGCTTTGGTTGGTTTTAGAGCAGGTGTGTCAATTTCCCATCAAATCTCTTGAATTTATTATGAAATGAGAGAGGGAAAAAACCAACGAGAATATGAGTAAGCACATTGAACCCTGCAGACCCCTGCAGTGAATCTAGTGTGGATGTGGGCACAGAGGGAAATCTGGGCTGCTGGGGACTCCAATTGGAGTGACGGGAAGCATGTTGTGCCTGAATGGGACAGTTGTCCTCTCGGCACAGTTCATTTTTTTTAAATAATTCAAAATGCATTTTTTTACAGAGTAATATATACTCATTGTTTAAAAATTGGTAATAAATGGGTAAAGTCAAATTAGGGTTGGTAAAGATTAGTAAAGATTTTCAGTAAAACCTTAGAGAAGTGCATTTAAAAGGAGGCCCGTGGTGCTGTTGGTGGGAATTGGAGGTTCCCGTGCCAGGCTCTGTGGGAAAAGGATGAGGCTGTCTGCTTCCAGAAAGCCTTCCGGAGCAGTTTGGTATTGTCAACTGTCTGTAGAAAAAATTGCATCGATTTACATTGTCATCAAAAGAACATGCACTGTTTATTTCCCAACAGTCCTGCAAAGGCTGTGCACCTTCAAACTTCTTGGGCTATGATAGCAGAAAAGTGCCGGGTATCTCGTTGTTGTCTTATTTTCAATTAATTATTCCTTTTGTGAGCGTGAGCTTCTTGTGACTACTTAGTTCTTATCCATTTCTTTCATTTCCTTTATGCCTAGGATGATCTTTTCCATATATGTGTGTATATGTATATGATGAAAGTTGAGGTTGACTGCTCTTAGGTTTATGCTCTTAGGATCCCTGTACAGGGTGGCTCTGAGTGGGATCGGCTCAATAGCAGTTGTTGGCAGACGCTAGGGAGTTGGTTCTGACCCGTGGGGACCTTATGAACCACAGATTGAACCACCCCATCCTGCACCACCAGCCTCACAATCGTGTGCACGCTGGAGCCCTTTGTTACAGCCATCCTGTTGTCTCTCTCTTGGAGGACCTTCCTCTCTTTTGCTGCCCCTCTATTGTACCGAGCATGATGTCCTTCTCCAGGCACTGTTCTCTCCTGACAACGTGTCTGAATCACATATGATGAAGACCTGGCGATCAGGAGCACTCAGGCTCTACTTACGTGTGTCCCAGTGGGCACTCCATGGTGCTTTAGCTATTCTTCTCCAGGCCCACAATTCAGATGCACCGGTTCTTCTTCAACCTGGTTTAATGTCCCACTTCCGCATCCAGATGAGACAATTGAAAATTCTCGGGCTGGGGTCAGGCACACCGTAGCCCTCAACAGCTTTGCTTTTCAGTACTCCAAAGAGGGCTTGCGTAGAAGATTTACCTAATGCAATATGTCTTTCGATTTCTTAACTGCTGCTGCCACGAACATTGATTGTGGACCCAAGCAACTTCGATTTTTTTCTCCATTCACCATGATGTTACCTACTGGTCCAGTTGTGAAGATGTAGGTCTTCTTGAACTTGAATTGTAATCCATACTGAAGGCTGCAAACTTTGTTCTTCATCAATAAGGGCTTCAGGCCCTCACTTTCAGCCAGCCGGCTTGTGTCATCTGCGTTTTGCAGATTGTTAATAAGCTCTCCTCCAATTCTAATGCTGCATTCACCTTCATATACTCCAGCTTCTCTGATGATTTGCTCAGCATGCAGGTTGAATAAATATGGTAAGAAGATACAGCCTTGTCCCACACCTTTCCTGGTTGTAAACCTGCGGTATCTCCTTGTTCTCTTTGCACAGCTACCTCTTGATCCATGTACAAGTTCCTCACGAGCATGACGAAGAGTTCTCCAAATGCCATTTTTCTCAAGGTTATCCACAGTTCACATAGTCCACAGAACTGGATTGACTTTGCATAGTCAACAAAGCTCCAGTAAACATCTTTCTGGTGTTCTTTGCTTTGAGCCAAGAGCCATCTGACACCAGCAATGATACCATATTTTTTTGGACCATAAGACACCCAGATTTTAGAGCAGGAAAACAAGAAAAAAATATTCTGAACCAAATAGTACCGGTATAATAAAATGTTCTGGGGTACTGCACCTTTGACCATAAGACGCAGCTCATTTTTCCCCCACTTTTTTTTTGGGGGGGGGGGGAGTGTGCTCCATGGACCAAAAAGTACGGTGTGTGTGTGTGTGTGTGTGTGTGTGTGTGTGTCACACCCCATGGGGAGAAAGACAAGGCTTTCTAGTAAAGAGTTACAGTCTCAGAAATGCCTGGGGCAGTTCCATCTTGCCCTGTAGGCTCACTGTGCGTCAGCATCGACCTGATGGCAGCGAGTTTGGTTTGGATTATGTACCAATAGCCCTTTTCCCCCTGCCTTACATAAACGGAACCCAAGAAGTCTGTTAAATTCTAGATACTCGCTTCATTTACCTGAGACTGCCCAAGTGTCATTCATCAGCAGAACATGCATCCAGATTTCTCTTTTGCAGATTAAAACAGCATGACTGTATCTGAAGCACGTCCACAAACTGCAGTGTAATGAAACAGACGAGACGCTAGCCTTGCTCACAGGGTATGAGAGTCTTGTAGGACGTTCTAGCGGGTAGGGAAGTAGACCAAGGGATGCAATGTCAGGTCATTACGAAGACTTCACGAGAGTTTTTGAGAATAAGAAGGGTCATCTATGGGTTTCCTTGCATGTTTTCTTTCAGGAGAGGAGGTGGAACAATGGCTATCATTGCTGGTGTGTGATGGATCTTGGCTGAAAGCAGAGAATACGTGCCAGAAAGATTTTTACTTGTATTTTACACAGGGTCTTTGTCTCATTCAGGGCAAAAGCCAATGCCCTTTCATAGCTTATGGGAAACTCGAGATAGACCTTCCTCACAATCCACCCCCTGCCCAGTACCATCAATTCTTTGTCCTCATGTGCCACTAGTCTCCCCTTTTCACTTTTATGCAGCCTTGCTGGCATTCATAAACTGATCCTCTTAGCTGACATGTGCCCTGGTGAGTGTCACTGGAATGCAGAAGTCAGATGATGAACTTAAAGAAGCTTGACAGTGCTAAAATCACATAACCAAGCCCATTGCTCTCGAGTCAATCCCAACTCAGAGTGAAACTGTACATTTTTACAGAAGAAGAACTCTGCATCGTCTCCCCCCTCCCACTGCCTCCCCACCCCCCCATGGAATAGCTGGAGGATTTGAACTGTCAACCTTTTGATTAGTTATGAAAAGAGAGAAGAATGAATAAGCAAAAATAAAAAAGATAGGATTATTTGTAGGGTATAAAGAATAAAATGTTTAATCAGGAAATTTGTATAACATCAAAATGAAACTATTGGAAAGGAAATTTTTGCCAAGGAAAAGCTGATAAAGAAAATGGACCTTATTCCAGTTCCTACACTAACTAGTTAAATTACGTAAGTAAGTAGAATTTGTCATTTTTCAGGGAGCTGGGATAACTTGGAGATGATTCTGCTTGCTCCCCAATTCTCCTTCCTAATAGTCCTAAGACTATTGTTGGCTTCTCCTCTTAGAGACCCCATGCAGGGCAGAATGAAACTCTGCCTGGTCTTGCCTGATGCTCACAACTGTTATGCCTGAACTCCTATGACAGTCCATCTCAGCAACGGCCTTCCTCTTTGGCGCTCAACTTTCCCAAGCATGACATCCTTCTCCAAGGACTGGGCTCTCCTGATAACATGACATAGTTTTACCATCTTCACTTTTAAGAAGCCGTCTGCTCCTGTCTCCTCCATGATCATTTGTTTATTCTTGTGGAGGCCCATGGTATTTTCATTCGCAGTCTCCCACCCAATAATTCAGACACATCACTTCTCCTCTAGTCTTACTCATTGTCTGTCCACATGAGGCAACTGAAAAAAACTATGAGCTGGGTTAGACACGCCTTCATCCTCAAAGTGATATCTTTGCTCTTCAAAACTTTAAAGAGGTCTGTGCAGCAGATTTTCCTATTGCAGTAGGTTGTTTGCACTCTTGACTTTAATTCCATATGTGCTGATTGAGGATTTAAGCAACTTCCGAACTCTTCTCCAGTCATCACCATACTGTTTATTGGTCCAGCTGTGGGGATTTTGTTTTCTTTATATTCCGTTGCAACCCCTATCAATGGTTGTGTTATCTGATCTTCATCAGCAAGCAGGGTTGTTCCTTTAGCATATTGAGGTTTGTGATTGAGCTTTCCCCTAAACCTGACACTCCATTCTTCATCTTAACGTTCAGCTTCTCAGATGATTTGCTCAGCAAACAGATGAAATAAATATGGTGAAAAGATATGACCCTGACACACATCTCTCCAGCATTCCCGTGTTCTATTTGAATGACTCTTGATCTTAGTAGAGGACACAATTAAAATGTTCTAGAGATCCCATTTGTATCAAAGTTATACCTAATTTGTTGTGATCCATGTAAACACTGCCTAATCAATAAAACACAAATAAACGTGCTTTCTAGCACTTATTCTCTGCTTTCAGCCAGGATCCATCACCCATCAGCAACGATAGTCATTGTTCCACCTCCTCTCCTGAATCTTGCTTGAGTTTCTGGCTGCTCCCTCTCAGTGTGCTACTACAACCATTTTTAAAATGATCTTCAGCAAAGGTTGACTTGCCCATAATATTAGTGATAGAGTTGGATAATTTCTGCTTTCTGTTGGGCTACCTTTACTTGGAATGGACACACGTAGGTCTGTCTTATGGTCTATCAACCAGGTAGCTGTTTTCCAGATTTCTTGGCATCCATTAGTAAGTGCTTCCAGTGCTGCATCAATGCTTGGGACATTTTAACTGGCGTTTTATAATTTGATGGAGCTTTGATTTTTTGCTAATGCCTTCAGTACAGCTTGCACTTCTTTCAATACCATTAGTTGGATGTTAACTAATTCTTTTTAGTACAGTGACTCTGCATTCCTTCTATCTTCTATGCTCCCTACGTTGTTGAACATTTGGCCCATACCTCTCAGCAAGCCACTCACTGCCATCTAGTCAATTCTGTGAAAGGACAGGGTGGAACTGTTCCAATGGGTTTCTGAGACCTTTCACTCTTTATAGTAGAAGGTTGATCTTTCTCCTGAGGAAGATCCAGTGACTTCCAACTGCTGACTCGGTGGTTTACAGCCCAGTGCATACCCACTAGGCCACCGAGGCTTCTTCACGATTTGCAACCCTGAACTCAATTTTTTCTTCAGATCTTTTAGCTTCAAATATTTGAGCCTTTTTGCCCCATCTGATTTTCTAATTCCAGGTCATTGCCTCCTTCCAAAGATTGCTCCATACTTATCTTCTTGATCTGCCTTGTGATATTTTCTGTCCAGCTCCTTTCCTTCATTACCACATACGCTCAAGTCTAAGCCAACCCAAATATCAGACAAGGCACCTAATTTTATCACAAAAAACTGCAGTAAAAAAATGTGCTGTAAAACTCAGTTTATATACCAATGTACAATACTTCTTCAATTTGCATTAGCAATTCTGCGCCTGAAAGCCTGTCTCAGAATGTGTTCTCATAGCCATTGTTTTTTCTTTCCTTCCTGTCTTTTAATGACATTTTGCTCAGGTGGTGCTGTTGTCTAAGTGCTAGATGGTAGCTACAAGGTAGGTGGTTCAAGCCCACCAACTCCTCTGAAGGGAAAAATTGAGGCTGCCTGCTCCCATAAAGATTTACAACCTCAGAAACCCTACAGAAGGTTGCAATGAGTCAGAGTCGATTGAATAGCAGTGAGCTATGTTTGGTTTTCCATTTTGATTTCTTCATGTATGATGTTGATATCAGTCTACAACTTAATTCTGTCTTTGGTATTCAGTGGATCAAATCTGCTCTTGAGATGTTGTCAAAATTCAGCTGAGATAGGACTCAAGTCACATTTTGGACTGATTTTCGCTTTCGTCAACTTCAGCCTGAGATGGTCTACAAGCCATTTAATTTTTATTCCACAGTCAACTCATTGGCCTGGTTTTAGCAATGGAGAAGTCATTGACTTTGCAAGATTGATTGTGGGATCTCCAGTTTCATTTTGACGACCAAGGTCACATCTTCCAACTACTGATCCTCCCTCATTGTTTCCCACCTGCTTCTCCAAAGGCTCAGCCTGGTGAAAATCTGGCTGAGGGACATGACTGTCAAATTTCAGGAGTGATTGCATACATCTTTCTAATGTGTCTCTTCCTGAGGCAGCTTCTGGAAGATGGAGTTTTCAAAATAGACAGATGTCTTATCCCCACTGAAACCATTTTTTCCCCTGAATCCAGAGGTTTTCTTTATATATAAAAAGGTTTTCTTTTCTATCTTTCCCCTTCACATTCTTCATCTTTTTCTTCTTTCTTCCATAATGTAAACTTGATTCCTCTAAGGCCCAGCTGCTAGGAAACCAATCTACCCCTGGACATTCCCCTAAGAACTACCAAAAGAAAAGGAATGGAAGGATGGAATAACTCACAAAACACAGAGACAGGGGTTTGGAGGGTACGGTGTACCAATGATAAAGATTCAGAAATCAATTGAGCAAATTAGAAAAGTTCCATAGTCCATCTCATCTTCTTTGAGTTTACAAGATTTCCATGGACTGCCCAGTGGTGCCCAGATAAGGATTGGTCAGATAGAATTCTCATCCTGAATCCATTTTGGGGGAAATGGTCTGTCAGGTTATCCTTTGAGTCAGCAAAGTGCCCATGGGGCACCATCATCATTGTTTTGTTTTTCCATTCTGGCTTAGGGAGAATCGTTCTGCTTTTCCATCACCTTTCTCATTTGCAGTTAAGATTTTAGAATTTTTTTCAGAGAAGGTAGTGCGTGAGTGGCATTAGACCACTTAAAAGTTCATCTTATAACTAAAGTAAGAGGATTAGAGATAAACAAGCTTTCAGCATACAGCCCTAAGGGAGGCACCAACATATTCGATGTGTTACCTCCTTACATTTTTTTTTCTATTTCTAAGACAAAAAGAAAATCACTTCCCAGAGACTCCAAGGACAGCCGTTTGGTCCAAAGAGGGATGTCATTCAGATCTCTTAATAGTTGTCATACATATGTTTTCTCCCTGTGGAAAAAAGACCCAAGAAAGAAAAGGTGATAAACAGGTGTTTTGTGATCCAGAGAAACCCCACATTCAATGGCAGTGCCTTTTCCAACATGAATTCCCTAGATTCTCCTCAGAGGTGTAGCCCTCGGATAACTTTCACCATGAGACAGCTCTTTTTCGTGGGTCAAGTGGAATTCTGATTCGGTATGAGCTCACCAAATATTTGTTAAGGAGAGTCCGAGAGAACAGACCAGTGAGTGGAATGTTATTTGCCGCCAACCTTCACACAGAGCAAGGAAATCCCAAGGCTTGGCCTCACCCAGTCAGCTGCCTCTAGTCCAATTCTCCTCTAGAATTTGCCTCACCTTCTCCCTCTAATTGAACCCTGGGAACTCTTCTTCAACTTCTGTCTTTTCAGGTATGTCCCACGTCCTCCACACACAGAACATGGGTGAGCTCATGACAGCTTTCGGATAGATAGTCTCTCTCTCTCTCTCCTCCCTACAACCCTCCAGTTTAAAATTCCCTGCTATCAGACTTTAACAAGGTGGTGCAAAAGGAATCATTCACTGCCAAGGAAAGGTTGACAATTCTAGCCACCCACCCAGTGGCTCTGTGGGTTAAAGACCTCACAATCCGTTTCCATGAAGATTACAGCTGAGAAAACCCTCAAGGGCAGCTCCGCCTGTCACATGAGTCACCCTGAATCAGAATTGTCTCAACAACCGCTGAGGACAGGGACACCACCTTTCATGTTACAGTTTCTATTGCACAACATTCCTGGTATTCCTTGAACATAGGTACTGGCTTTTCCAAGGTGAACCCTGTACTGGAGCATCAGATCCTATCCCCTCTGCTTACTAAAAGACCTTGCAGGGCTGAGCCCCGGTGGCAGAGTGGTTGAGTGTGGGACTGCGGCCCACTGGCTTGGCGGTTCAAATCCAGCAGCAGCTCTCCAGAGCAAGGCTGGGCCTCCTACTCCCACCAGAGAGAAGGCAGTGATGCCCGCTCCCCCCCACCAAAAAAAGACTTGCTTTTCGAGTCTTCCTTTCTCTTCTGCAGCAATCAATTTTACATTTTGTAGTCTTCTCAACATAGGAACCTGTGATTTCTCTCACTTTAAAAAAAAGTGGCGGTCGAGGACAAGAGCTGTGGATCCCCTGGGTAGTGGAAACAGTTAACATTCTGGCCATGCTCCCTCTCTTAAATGACCTATTCTCAGTCCTCATTTGACTTGACCTGTCGTAAGCTTACAACATAGCTGGTCAGCTCTTCCCATTCCTGCTTTGCTAGTTCCTCGGGACTTCCATGATATGTTAGTGATATAGGATCATGGTGATTCATTCTTTTTTTTTAAGATAATTTTATTGGGGACTTTTACAACTCTTATTACAATCCATATATCAATCATATCGGGCATATTTGTACATGTTTTTTCTATTGAGCCCTTGATATCAGCTCCTCTTTTCCCCTCCCTCTCCCTGTCCCACTCTCGTGACCCCTTGATAGATCATTAATTGTTATTATTTTCATATCTCACACTGATTGCTGTCTCTCTTCCCCCATGGTTTCTGTTGTTCTTCCCTCTGGAGGGGTGGGGGAAGGTTATGTGTCGATCATTGCAATTGTTTTTGGTTTTGTTTCTCTGGAGATTAATTCTTTTGGGGGCGGGGCGCATCACTGCCCCCTGGTGGGAGTGGAAGGCCCAGCCTTGCTCCTGGAGAGCTGCTGCTGGATTTGAACCACCAACCCTGTGGGCTGTAGTCCCACACACAACCACTACTCCACTGGGGCTCAGCCTCTGAGGATTAATTCTTCAACCTCTTCCTATTTCACTCTTGGTGACCTCATCTATTTCATAAATTGAATTATCATCCAAGGGTGCTGACTCCCATGTTAACATTTCGAGGCTGGGCCTCTCCCGAACCTCAATTTTATATCTAACCACTGCCCCTCAAATGTATATGAATGTTTCCACTTAATAAGTCCCACCACAAATTCCATATCTTCCTGATAAGAATACATGATGACTCTACCCTTCTAGTTTCTCGGGGCAAAAAGCTTAGTTATCATCGACTCCTCACTCTCATAGCTAATCTGTTACCACATCCCATTTGCTCTTTTTGGGGGGAGGGCATCACTGCCTCTGGTGGTCGTGGGCGCTACCCAGTGCTGCTCCTGAGAGCCGCCGCTGGATTCGAACTGTTAAGCCCGAGGGCTGCCGTCAGTCCGACACTCAGCCACATATGCCATCGGGGCTCAGCCCCCTGTTTGATCTCTTAAAAAAAAACAACCTAGCCCCAATCTACTCCTTGTTCACCCCTTTCATTACTACCACTTGGAACAACCCATTATCTTCTCTTACCTGGATTATTAATAGTCACTTTTCAACTGGCCACTGGCTATCACCCTGGGTCTAGTCTCAAGAGTGACCTTTAAAAATATGTCGGATCATTTCTTTCTTTTGTTCACAAGTCTCCAATTGCTTCCCATCTCTTACCAGTAAGAGGAGACGTCAGTGTCCTGAGAACAGCCTATAAGGTACCACAATGTCCAGTTTCTCGTTTTGATTCTCAGATCAACTCCTACCACTCTGCCCAGCACTCACTGCATTCCAGCCACAAGCCTCCTTCCCACTGTCATGGAGTGGGTGAGAACTCGATAGCAACCTTATGGAGGGTTTCTGTACACAGGAGCAGATGGGCTCAACTGCCTCCCACGGAGTGGCGGGTGAGTCTGGACTGCCAGGGTGCAGTTAGCAGCTCAGTGTCTCACCCACGGTCCCACCAGAGCCCCTTACAGGCTGAATTTGGGTTCCCCCAAATTCATTAGCCCTTGTCTCCTTCAAGATCTCTTTTCCTCACCTCCTTCAAATCTTGTGAAGCTTCCCATGGTTGGCCTCTGATAAAATGACAGTCTTTCTCTCTCTGTCCTCCTCTTCTCAAGCTTTGGTTTCATTGATACCATTAACTACCATCAGAAACACTACATAAATGTGTTTTCTCTTTGCTAAAATTGAATATTTACTATTCTCCTGCCATCAAGTTGATTCTGACTCATGGTGACCCTTACAGGGAAGCAGACAACCTCATCTTTCTCCTGCAGAGGAGTTGGTGGGTTTGAACTGCTGAACTAACAGGAAGCAGTCCAACACCAATCCACTGTACCACAAGGGCTCCTTACTGTAATATATAGAGAACTGCGTCTAAATGTCAAGGTCCACACACAATATAATCGTGAAACCAAACCAGTAACTGGACTAAAAAATAATATGAGCAAGACCCAAGGATTCTCATTATTGCTTCTCATGATTACTTCCTCCCTGTTCTCCAAGGGCCATCCGTATTCTGACTTCCGATGGCATAGGCTAGTGTTATCTGTTTTTATAATTCATATAAGTGGACGTACTATAGAATTTAATGACCTATTTATTTATTATCTATTTCCCACACTCAGTACCTGAGGGGAGGGGTGTGTTTGCTTCGTTCATGGGTACATCCTCCATGCCTGCAGTGTACCTAGCCCAGAGTGCTCTCGGGTGCTCCTGAGTCAGTTCTGACTCATGGCAAACCCATGTACTACAACAGGAAACACAGCTTGGTACTGCAGCATCTTGCCATGTTTGAGCCCATTGTTGGGTCCGTCTCCTCAAGGATCTTCCTCTATTTGCTGACTCTTACTTTACCAAGGATGATGTTCTTCTCCAAGGACTGGCCCGTCCTGATGAATTGTCCAGATTATGTGATGCAGTGTCTCACCATCCTTCCTTCTAAGAAGCATTCTAGCTGCACTTCTTCCAACACAAATTTGTTTGTTCTTCTAGCTGTCCATGGCCCTGTCCGTATTCTTCACCAACACCAGACTTCAAGGGCATCCATTCTTCTCCTGCCTGCTCCACTCATTGTCCAGCGTTGGAATGGTCATGGAAGAGACCGTGGCTTGGGTCTGGGGCACTTTAGTCCTCGAAGTAACATCTTTGCTTTTTCACACTTTAGAAAGGTCTTTTTGCAGCCTCTTCCCCAGGGCGAGACATCATTCGATTTCTCAGGGGGAATGAATCAAAGCCAAATCTTGGAGGATGAGCAGGGATCAATGAAGCCAACCAAGATGTGAAAGCTTTCCCACATGGGCACTGCCTGCAAGGTTGGCAGTTTGGAAAACAAATCTAACCTAGAGAGCACAAAAAGTCATGACTCAGAGCAACGAGCAGGAGCTGTATGTTAGGAAGCAGTGAGCACTGAAATAGCTGTCAAATTTCAACAGATCACATGCCACGAAGTCTACAAAAAGGAGATGAAGAAAGGAAAGTGTAAGGCCTCTTAAGGGCTTCCTTTCTTTGTAGGTTGAAATCTGAGTGGACATAAAATAGAGATTTTCTTTGAAAGCAGCTCAGTATTAACGTATCCTACTGTTCTCAGAAAGAAGAGGGCCGTCCCTTGTAATATTCAAATACCTCTAACTAATTACTGAATATGTCAGACAGGCTTGCTTGTCTGGGGGATATATGACCTGTGGTTTTCTTCCCTTGGAAGGAAAGGCTAACTCAAAATGGAAAATTTAAGTTCATGAGTCAATCTGGCTGGTCTTGTTTCACCACAACCGGGAAAAGGGCCGGAAGCTATGCTTTTCTCGCCCAGTGAAGAAGGCTTTGAGGAGACATGACTCCCTCCTTACAGAGAGGAACAGGCCATCTAACCATGTTGGATGTTTTCCTGATCCCTGGTGGCAGTTGGCCTCTATCAGAGGTTCTCAAGGTCAAGGGCAGGTCAGAAGCACCAGCGGTCATATTCGAACACACATGGCCACACTCACCACAAGTTTCTAATACACTGAGTCTGGAGTGGGGCTGGAGAATTGAGCTCACATCTGTAAAATCACCGCCTTACCCACAGGTGGCCTCCCAATCCAGGTGAGGAGGCCTTCTGTATGTTGCGCCCAGTTTCTCTCTGTCCTGAATTTCCACATGATGCGGTGTTCACACATTTCATATGTGTTCCTCTTAAGGATTTGAGCTCCACCAGGGCAGAAAATGTGCCCATTTCCTTTCTCCTTGTCACACAGGGCCAATGACTGGCGTGGAGAATGGGTTTTATGGATATTTGTTAAATTAAGAAGTGAATGACTCCAACTGGTTTCACAAGAGACAGAGTAATAGGACAGGAAGGATCTTCTACAGGCCAGGTTCCCAGAGACTGCTCATTATGAGCATGTTGCTGCTAGGATAGTTGTGCTGTTGAGACGTATAAACACCGGATGTACAATAGAACAAAACACTGTCTCATCCTGAGCCCTCATCACAATCACTGTTAGGTTTGAGTCCCCTGTTAACAACCACTCTACCAATTCATCCCCTTGGCAATCTACCTCTTCTACGCCGACCCTCTACTTTTCCAGGCACAAGGGCCTCCTTTCCCAGAGACTAGCCCCTCCTGAGAGCACACCTAAAGTACTTGAGATGACGTCTTGCCATCATGCCCTGTCCTTCCTCCAAGAGAGATTTGTTTGTTCTTCTAGGAGCTCATGGTACTTTCCAATGAAGAAAAGGGGATAGTTCGTTTTCTCTTTTCTGGTCTCGTCGTCGTCACTGGGCCTCATCTTCCTCATTGCTTACATGTAGGCTTGCCTTATAATATGTGGAACAGCCACTTAAATTTGAATTACACTGGAAATTTTTAGCATCAATGTGTCCAAATATTGTTTTTATCTCAAATTTAAATTTAATTGTATGTGGTATATGTTTAATTGCTAAATCTGGTCATTGCTGAGCCCTGGTGGTGCAATGGTTGTGTGCGGGACTATGGCCCACAGGGTTGATGGTTCAAATCCAGCAGCAGCACTCCAGGAGCAAGGTTGGGCTTCCTACTCCCACCAGGGCAGTGATGCAGTGGGCAAATAAATCTGGTAATCTTATTTTTGTGAGAATAATATTACTGCACCATGAGGATTAAAGAATTAAGCATATATTTCCCCCCCTCTAGCCCGCTCCCCTCTCTCCTTAATTAAACATATATAAAACCATATGTAAACATATATGAAACCTTAAGGGAGCAATCAAAAGGTGAGAATTCGGTTAATTGCCTGATAATACAACACAATGTAGTAATATAATAATACAATACATACATACAGAAAATCCTAGTTAGAAAAAAAAATCCTAGTTAGACATTCAACATTCTTCAGTCACCTATTCCAGGCCTGGAAAACTTTATAGTGATCTCCTAATGTCTTTATGTTTTAATTTAAGAATATGTTATTTTGTCCTCTACAAGTAATCTCAGGAACAATCAATAAGCATCTACTTAAAGTCACGCTAGATACTTCTAAATAACGAATGGGTGAAGGATGAACTATCAAAAGAAACTAGAAAACACTTCAAGGTGGATGAAAATGAAAACAGAACATATCCAAACGGAGACGACGCTGATACATCCGTGCTTAGAGGGGAAATGCCGGTGTGACTCCTGTATGAAAAGGAGTAAAGAAATATTGCTACAAAATCAAACATCTTGAGTATACAGAAACATGCATGTTGGAAATTATTGTTTCTCGACATAACTTCTGCTTCTGAAGGCAATGTTCTCATCTCTCTAACCCTCCCCTCTGAAGAATTCTGGTTCTTCAATTTACAGCACACCAAAGCAGCAGTTAGGGCCTCTCAAGGGGTTCTAACTGTTTTCCCTTTCAATGTTCTTTGAGTTCCGGGGGAACAAAAAGAAACCAGAAAGCAGCCCACTCAGGGCTGTAGGGAGGATCTGGAAGAGTTTCCCAGTGAAGTTCTTCTTGGACAGCCCCTGCTAGCTTTGAAGAAGGCGCCAGTGCCAGTGGATTGCATGTGGCAGGACAGGTCAAAAGCTTCTGCTGGAACCTGAACTCCAAATCTGCTGCCCTCATGAGGATCCCCACTCCCAATGACCCTCAGGACAGAGAGAGGATGTGCGTCTGTATCCTGCCTCCACCGCTTCCTGGATGCCTCCTTGTCCAAGGTCACGCTTTGGTTTGCTCACTTAAAAAGAGGGGGGGGGGGGACTGGCCATGACCTTGGAAAGCTGGGTTGAGGATTGAAAATGACCTAGGTGAAGGGTTAGGTACAGGGTGAGAGGCCGCGGTTACTGCCCCACCTGCCGCATCACAAAAATGAACGCAGAGTAGCGGCCACCTCCACCAGAGGGAAAGACGCCTGTCCCTGCAGCCCTGCGTTTTGCCATTGCCCCAAACCCAAGGAGGTTGGCCCAGGCTACGCATTTCGGCAGCTGCACGCTGACTGCTCCAATGCTTCTTTAAATCGCCCACGGGAAGGGCAGTGCCCAGGCACTGGGCATTCAGAACCCCCCTGGGCCCCACGCACGCACGCACTCGGGTACTTGCGGACCACTCGGAAGGGCTGGTTGTTGGCGTCCGTCTCGGCGATGCGGCAGACGTACTTCTCGTGCCGCTTGACCGGGTACTTGAGCGCGGAGTAGACCCTGTAGGCGCCGTTCAGCCGCTCCTCCAGGACCCCCACGGTGCTGTAGTTGCTCAGGTCCCGCTCGGCGCGATCCAGCCAGGTCACCGTGGGCATGAAGTACCAGCCTTGGGAGATGCACGTCGCCACATCCTGCTCCTCGATCCTCTCAAAGCGCACCTGGGGCATCTCAGAGTCTGGATGGCGGGGGGGCGGGGGGGCGGGCAACAAACGAATAACAATGCCATGAAGCCCTTCCCATACCACAGCCCCAAGAGGATTGGGCTGGCAGAAAGCGTGCCATCAGCTCCGACATTACCCCTAGGGAGTGAACACAACTGGATGTTTGCTTCTGTTAAAATTTGGATTTAAAATAAGAAGGAAGGCCAAGCGTGACCTGCTGGGCTCCTCTCATTTTCTACCCCACCCAGCCTCGCTGACTCCTCTGCCTGCTGTGGAGGAGAGGAGGGCAGAATGTACATCTTTCTGGAAGCAGACTTCCACCTCATTCTCCCACGGAGTTGCTGGTGGGCTTGAACCACGGACTCTTTCATTAGCAGCTGACTGCTTTCGTCATAGCACTCGCAGGCCCATTCTCACCACTGCTGTCTTGATTTCAGAGTCTTTTACCGTGGGGGCTCCTTCCATTCTCCAATTGACCTCAAACATTGGGGATAACGATGGTTCTCTTTGCCACCACTCGGTCATCTCTTCCTACTGTTTGCCTGGATGGATTGTGCCATGCCTCTCCACGCCACCCCAGCCAGGTGGCTTTCAGGGGATTCTGAGATGCATGAGGCTCCCTGGCCACTAGGGAGAACTTCTATTTCAGTCCCTGTCCTCAGTTAAGGGGGAGAAAGGTGATGTTTAGAAAAGCTAAATAAGTTCTCCAGAATCACCCAGAATGAGAATTACAGGACCATGAGTGCTAATCCAAGGAGCCCTCATGGTGTGGTGTATTGCCCTTTGCATGGAGCTTCACAGAGTCAGCAGTTTGAATCCACTGTTCACACTGTGGGAGAAAGATGAAGCTCTGCCCCATAAAGACTTCAAATCTCAGAAATCCAGAGGGGCAGTTCCACTCTCTCCTGCAGGGTCGCTCTGAGCCTCAGAGTTGGGCTCAATTGTAGGGTGTAGGATTCCCAATCCAGAGTTCTTCTCACTCAACCACACCTCCTATCTCAGAGTTGTTGTTTTTTAATCTAAGATTACTATGCTCCAACACATTCTGATTTTCCAGACTTAAAATGTGTTCAAAGATTTGGAAATAAGGCCGGTTTTAATCTTGTTGGAAATTTTGTTTCAATGAATGAAGCAGACACGTGCAGACATAGCATCTTTGGTTCAGAACAGTATTTTCATCGGACATGACTTGACCTTCCCAATGCCTGCCTCACTTGGAATGGAATAAAAATGACCTGTACCAACGTGAGCACTAGTCAACAGGTGAAAACACCAGAGGACAATACTTAAAACATATCCTTACTGAACAGAGACACCGCTGGAGATGACGTCGAGCGAGACTCGTGCTTACCTTCTACTATTAATTTGATCATGCATTCGCCTCTTCCATTTGGTGTGACGGCTGAGCACTTGTAGATAGCTTCATCCGTGAAGTAGACGTCTTGAAGCAGAAGGGATAAAGACCCCTCGGGAATTTCGTCCTGGTCCACAGAGACTCTTCCTTCATATAAAGAGTCTTGTTCCTCGAGCTGCTCTGTGTTATCGTGAAATTGATAAACCATCTTTGTGACAGCTTCAAAAAAATCATGGTGCCTCAAAAAGCGGTAATATTCCATGTCGTTCTCAACATCATATTCTTCTCTGATGTCTTCTCTTTCCCAAGAAAACTCAAGGTTTTCTGTGCCCTTGACAAAGGAGAAATGGCAGGAGAGGGAAACATCGGTGAAAGGGTGGGCTCGTAATTCTTCAATAGACACTGAGAATGTCAAAGAAAGAATGGCGTTAGTAAAGTACCCATAAAGACCAGTGGTCCCTGTATCCAGAAGGGTTTCACAAGAGTTGGGAAGAATTACCCTAGGTCTTTCATCTGGGAAGAGCTTCAGCACAGGAAAACAGATGCTAACAAAATTATGGGGAGGCCTGGAAGAAGGAACCCAAAGAACAAGTGAGGTGAGGCCTGGACTGTGTGTACTCAATTGTTCTGCACATTGTTTGAAGTGCAGCAACATCCAGTCTGGCTGGTCTACCAGTAGAATTGCTGCGTTAGTCATGCCAGGAATGTGGTAACTTAGGCAGTTGTCACGGCAGCAGTTGCCTCCAAAGCCAAACTGCATCTGTTAGATTCATACTTGCCAAAGAAACAATAGCTTTTGTGTTGCCATCTTCCTGCTCATGTAAAATCGGCTCCCAATTTAATCCTTGACAGCAGAGCCCAAAGTCACACCCAGAAACCCTACAGCAAGGAATCTTGGGAATGTAAGGGGGGGTGTTTTGTTTTGCTCCCCAGCTTCAGCAGTCCAGGAAGGCTCTCGGGAAGAGAAGCCAGTGGTCAGGACAAAAATCTATTCTTCCTGCCACAAATGGCCACCACGCTGGGGAGAGTATTCAACTGCGGTGGAGACAGAGAGCTGTGGGGGAGTGGCCGTGAACTCTGTCCTAGCCATAGAGTCATGAGAGCCAGTGCAATTTGGAGCTATTGGTATATTATGACAGTTGAAGGAAAGTTTTTATATCTTCTGTTTCAAACATTCGATTTGCTTCCCACTAAAACCAGAGAAGCCACTTTCTTGTTTATTTAGTAGAAGTGGAGCTCTTAAATAACAACTCTTGTGTAAGATATCTCTGCTACTAAAAGAAAACAAATCGATGCTCAGGAAGCAAAGTTCTGTACAATCGCACAATAAGATTGTGGCAGGGCTGGGGCTGGAGCAGGACCTCTCAGGATTTAAAAGATACCTTTAGAATCATAGTGAACAAACTTCTGTGTCTAAAAAACGAATGAAGTGCCCAAGAGGAAGGGGTATGATCAAATAGTGAGATGACCATTAGGTTCAAATAATGAGCCTTGGTGTGCAAAACTTTCCTCTGGACAGGGAGAGACCAAAAGTTACAACTGACATGATTGACTGCTTAGGGGCTCCTAGCACTTCAACCTAGGATGTAAGACATTGAACTGTGTTATGTCAATTGCTGTCCCCCAAGGCAGTGCAGAAACCTTCCCAGTTACACCAGTGCCTTCCCCCCAAGGCTTGACACAGACTGAAAAGACCAGGTAGCATTCACTGTGTGTTTACAGCATGCTAGACATATTCCAAAAGCTTTCTCTGAATCCATTCATTTAACCTGCACACTAACGAGGCGACCTGCATCTCAAAAGTAGCAAACTACCATTGAATCCGTTCCTATTCATCTTTCTGGAGCAGAGAACCTCATCTGTCTCCCACACTGCAACTGGTGGGTTTGAACTGCTAACCTAGCACTGAGCAGCCAAACACATAACCCACTACGCCACCCAAGGCTCCTTGGGTTGGGAATTAAGAGTCCCCAAATATTCCCAGAGCTGTCTCTGTGACAATTCATTTACTCTGCTATGAATGAGGAGGTAGGTACTATTGTCACCTCCAGTTTACTACTGAGAAAACCCAGCACAGAGGGGTTAAGTTGCTGAGGAACATGGCTAGTCAGTCATAAAGCTATGACTTAGATCCAGGCAATTTGGCTCTGAACCTTTCATTTGAAAAGAATTCTTTCATTGCCTGACAGTAATCAGTCATAAAAATATGAAGAATAAATCAACAGCAGATTGAATGAAGATAAAGGAAGACAAGCAAAGAATGAAAGGAAGGAGGCAGAGAGGAATGACTTCCATAGCCTTTATTAGGATGAATTTACACATAAAAAAGCCAAATGCTTTCTGGCCTGGATTTATATGACTTGTCTCGTGTGGTTATAGCTCAGAAGCGGCATACTCTAGTTTGTTTTGTTTTGATTTGATTCCCGGTCTGAAGAACTGTAAATCCAAGTTCTAGTTCAAGTACCATATCTCACCCCTCTTCAGTCATTTGGCATCAGGGCAATCTCTTAATCTCCGTGAGTTATAATTTTCTAGAGTATAATTAGGAATAATGACACCTGCTCCTTGTTTGTTATGAAATACCTTGGGATCTTAGTAGCTGTTTTTGTATGGCATGACTCAGTCATTTTCCAGGAACACAGGAGTGGGCCAGATGGGTAAATGCTATAGGAAGCGACTTCTTGTCCCATCTTACTTATAAAAATATGCAATTTATCCATGGGTGAGTCTTTGGCCCTCACTTCTTGGTTTACATGCAGGAAGTCTTGCTATGGCTGTACTCTTTCCAGCCCCAAGAGAAAAAGTCACAGACACAGGACTCAAAGGCTAACGAATCATGAAACATGCTCAACCAATGATGTAACCGGTAATATAAAAGCCAATTCTGATTGATGTGTCTGCAGATGGTCTTACTTAGATCTGAATAACTTCTTTGTTTCATTCTGTTTATTTCCGGACCCTCGTGCCTTGAGCTTCCCTGACACTGATCACCAAGAGAAGAGGGAGGGGGGAAATCTAAGCATGTAGAAAAGGAACAGAAAGCTATAGAAAGAAACTATTTAGAAAGCACCTGTGTCAGTGCTGGCACAGAGCATCAAGTTCTCCATCTTGCTTCAAAATGTAAGATAGTGGAACACTTTCTCTGCTACTTACTCCCACACAGATAGGTCTCTTTAATGTGTTCGGTCAGCTTGTTTCAAGCAAAGTGTAAAACCTATCTACCCTACTGCCTCCCTGTACACACACACACACACACACACACACACACACACACACACACATCAAGGGGGGGGGCAGTGAAAGAGAGGAGAGGCAGTCAATGTAAACTAGTGACCAAGGTGAGGGTTCCAGGCTGCAGTCCCCTTCCCAAGACTGGCAGGCGTGCTGAAGGCCATGGAGAGAAGACAGAGAGACCAGAGGACTGACTACGCATGTATTGGAGCCCTTTGTGATGCAGTTCTCATGCTTCGAACACAGTTTTCCCTGATCTTTTCTTTTAATCACATACATGGGCTTGGCTGAATTCTACTTTTTGACTGTCATGTCATCTTTATCCGCCTGCTCCCCCCGCCCTGATTCTTTAAGAACTGAGTACAAATAGGCCCATACAGATTTTTTCCAGGCCATAATGATGTCAGATATTCTGTGACACTATGCTATAGCCGGCAGTGATCAGTCACTTAAAAGGGGTGGTCTAGAGTGTGTGTGTGTGTGTGTATGTGTGTGTTTTCATTAAAAAAAAGAGAAAGGAAAAAATAACTTAAAAAGAAAGAAAGGGAAAGAAAATAGAGGGGCTGAGCCCTGGTGGTGTAGTGGTTGAGTACAGGACGGGGCTCCACGGGCTTGGCAGTTCAAATCCAGCAGCAGCAAGGCTGGGTAGCTCCCACGACCACCAGAGGGCAGTGATGCCCCCCCCAAAAAAGAAAATAGAACAATGAAGCTTTATAGCCCATGTTTGTTATATTTTCCCCTCTGCTCTCAGCCATCTCTTGTGAAACAAATACAGCAAGTGTGTTATTGCCATTTAACATGTTCAAAGACATTAAGTCATATGCTTATGGGAGGGGGTTGCCCACTTTAATTCTACAAACTACTGTTATGCTCCTTAACCTCCTAGCAGTTTCAATACTGAAATACCACAGAGTTGGGCTTGGGTTGGTTTATGCAAAGTTACTTACCTGCACTCTGAACAAGTAGAATGATGATGGTCAACAGAAAGGAAGGCATTCTGTAAGAAACAAAAAAGAAAGGTAGAAAAGGTGCTTCATTCACAAGAATGTGTGTCAGCATGGCCCCAACAGCCCCCAATGGATCCAAGAAAGAACTTGGGTACCATCTGCAGATACCCCATCACCAACCACCGCAGTTCTCGGCCAGCAGCTTCCAGCAGCACCTCAGCAGTCCCTCTGCACATGCCTGATTTTGGCTCATTTGGGCTGATGCCATGCAAAGATATGGTTGGTTTACTAAGGAATCCAGAACGCTACTTCTGTAAAATGTCAACTGTCTTATAAGGGACTACTTATGAATTCATTGGGGTACAGAGTGAGCCCTGAGATATCTGAGGAGTCCGTGACAGTTTTTCAAGCAATGTTTACTGGCCTCTGTACATGTTGTTTGAGGAAGAGTCTGCCATGGGAGGGGTGTGCCTGCTACCTCTAAAGGTATATATAAGCAGTTATGGAGGAATGCTTCCTAAATGGAGATTCACAGTGAAAAGACAGTGCTGAAGACATCTTCCCAAACAGACCTGTACTTAATGGGAATGGAGTGATGTTAGTAAGTCTAATACACTCTGAAAGGGATGGAAGCTTTGAAGCAAATACTCATACAGAGAGAGAGAGAGGGAGGGAGAGAGAGAGAGAGAGAATGGCCTGGCCAGCTGAGTCCACTCTCCTTCTCTGGCTCTATTTCTTGCCACTCCCTCAGCCTGTAAGTTCCAAGTCCCCAAAGTTGGGCAGTATATCTCTGGGCTGCTCACTCCACAGTTTGAAACTACCAGCCAGTCGGTGGGAGAAAGACTGGGTTTTCTACTCCCATAAAGAAAGAGTTACAGTCTCCAAAAACTTACAGGGGAAGTCCACCCTGGCCTGTACAGCTGTTATGAGGCAGCATCAACTCAATGGCAGTGTGCTTTGTTTTGTTTTAACCCCTTTTGCCTGAATGTCCCCAATATCATCATCCTCATCTGCTTCCATCCTCACTCAATCATTCAAACTCTGCCCAAGAAGCACTTCTCTGAGGCCTCGCTGACCCTATAGCCAGCTAACTGTTCTGTTTTGAACATACTTTATCATTCTATGGTTCACACTGAATGGTAATGGTTTTTTAAAACATATCTTCTTTTCCCTTACCACTTCTCAAAGAGAAGGTCAAAATGATGAGATAGTCTCAGCGTAGTGTCTTACCTCTCCTTTTTTCTGTTATCAAAGACCCACAATCCCCCAGGTCTGGGATCCTTCATATACCCTACATCACATGCTTACAAGTGCCAGATTTACTCCTCAAAATGGGCCTATTGAGGAGGTCGTGTCAATAAGCTTCCTTTTGTATGGGAAGAATAAGGAAACTGGTGGCAGGAAGGGTCGAGTGTTGGACTGCTAACCCCAAAGTTGGCAGTTCAAACCCACCAGCTGCTCCACAGGGGAAAGCTAGGCAGTCTGCTTCTGTAAAGATTAGCAGCCTTGAGAGCACTGTGCAGCAAATTGACTGGGTCCGACCCAGCTGCTCTGAGGCCTCAATCCATTCAACGGCAGTGGGTTGGAATTTGATTTGTTATTGGCGAAGAAACTGAGGCATAGTGAGGATAAATAATTCCTCCAGGGCTACGCAGAGCCAAGACTCTCACAGGCTAACTGAAGCCTGTGCAGTTCATCCAAGTTCGATGGCAATACATCACTGTCACCTCACCCATAAGTCACCCAAGACACCCACCAAGGGAGCAGGTCCTTCTACAGCTGGTAGCTTGTGGAATAAAACAGTAAGTCTCTTTCTTAAGTGCCTCCTAGACCCTGGAGAATAGGTGCTCTGTGAGCCACAGATGAACAGGTTCATAAGTCTTCATGAGCTTCAGAAGATGAAGCTCATTCACACAAGTCTGACCAACCCATGATCCAATAAAGCGTTCCTGGGGTCTGTAGGAAAAGGACAAACTCCTTTGTCATTTCTAACTAGGAATGTTACTAGCAGATTACTTAAAGACTGCTATAGAACATGTCTCCTTGTGACCATCACAACAAGGAAACTTAAAGATACATCTAGGGCTGAGCCCTGGTGGCATAGTGGTTGTGCTCGGGACTGCTCGGGAACCTCACTGGAGGTTCAAGTCCAGCTCCACAGGAGCAAAGGCTGGGCCTCCTACTCCCACCTCCAGAAGGCAGTGATGCCCAAACCCCCAACCCCCCCAAAAAATATATATAAAAAAGTTACATCTAAAATAATACCAGAGGAAAATGTCATTATGCCAGAGTGGTCAGTAGAACTCAAACAGCTGACAGAGTTTGACTGCTCATCTGCCAAGCAAAAGTCCAGTCAATCCTCACAAAAGGATGTGTCCGTCTGCTTCTGTACAGATCTACAGCCTTGAGCATCCTATAGGAAAGCACCTATTGGACCTGACCTATAGGGTCACTATGGACTCAGCTCTGTAGACGAACAGTTAGCATCATATCTCAAATCAAACCAAGGCCATTGGTGTAGAATCAATTCTTACTACTAAAGAGCCAGGATCACCGCTCCACGGGGGGTCACTTAGGGTCACCTGGGATGGTTAATGTACACACACAATACAGTCAAATAACATGAAGGGAAGGCGGTG
>PVJH01014400.1:0-41477 GCA_004026705.1 Nesogale talazaci
ATGGCCTAGTCACTTAAATTCGTCAGGCTGAGCCCAAACCAAGGTGCAAGGACCTTCTGCACTGAAATGCAGTCTGTTCTGTGACCTCAGAGCCCTCCTGAAGGAACCACTCTGCCGATTGAGAGGAAAGCCGCCAGACAGAGGCACATGTGGCATGGGCAGACACTGACTGTCCTGAGCCGTAGCGCAGGTCATTGGGACACACAGGGCCGATGAAAAACACTGGTTTACTGAGTACTTACAATGTCCTATGTGAAGAGCTGCTGGCTGCTGGAGGCTGCAGAACAAGCAAAATACCCAACTGCTTCCCTTCTCTTCCTAAACCCCTGCATCGTGGGCTCAGAAAGGTCCTGGGATGGCAGGGCATGCCTGGGTGTGGCCACAGTGACTGTTATGACAGTCTCTCTCTCTCTCTCTCTCTCTCTCTCTCACACACACACACACACACACACACACACACACACAAACACACACACACCCCACCCCCGGTTCTGCCTTTTTGGAATGAGCTCCCCCAGGCAAATCAGGCGTTTGCTGATGCTGCCACCTCCCTCCTATCCTGGAATGCTCTGTACGACCATCCTCTTGACTTTTTTCATCTTCTGCCATAAAGGGGAGCCCTGGTGGCATAGTGGTTGCAAGTTAGGCTGCTAGTCACAAGATCAACAGTTTGAAACCAGCAGGCACTTTAAATGAAAAAGATGGAGGACTTTCTACTCCCGCAAATAATTATTGTTCTCAGGAATTCACAGGGGTGCTTCTACCCTGCCTTCTAGGGTCTCTATGAGTCAGAATTGACTCAGTGGCAGTGAGGGGGTGGGCTTTTTTAAAAATCATTTTATTGGGGGCTCATCCAATTCTTATAATCAATTCATACATCAATTGTATGCAATCCACATTTGCACATTTGTTGCCCTCATCATTCTTGAAACAGCCTCCTTCCACTTAGGCCCCTGTATCAGCTCCTCATATTTCCCCTCCATCACCACTCCTCCCTCCCATGAACCCTTAATAATTTACATATTATCATTATTTTGTCATACTGTACAATGTCTGATGTGTCCCTTCACCTACTTCCCTGTTGTCCGTACTCCAGGGAGGAGGTTACATGTAGATCTCTATAATTGGTTTCCCCTTTCTACTCCACCTTCCCTCCACCCTCCTGCTATCACCACTCTCACCATTGGGACTGAAGAGATCATCTGTCCTGAATTCCCCATGTTTTTGACTCCTATCCATACCAGTGTACATCCCCTGGTCTAGCTGGATTTGTAAGGTAGAATTGGGAACATAATAGTGGCGGCGGGCGGGGGGGGGGGGAAGTCGGGGGAGGACGCATTTAAGAACTAGAGGAAAGTTGCATATTTCATTGTTGCTATACTGTACTTTGACTGGCTCATCTCCTCCCTGCAATCACTCTGTAAGGGGATGTTGCTTCACCTATTGATGGCTTTTAGGCCCCCAATCTGTACTCCCCCTCATTTATAATGATATAATTTTTAGTTCTTTGATGCTTGATACCTGATCCCTTTGACACCTCGTGATCACACAGACTGGTGTGCTTCTTTCATGTGGGCTTTGTTGCTCCTGAGCTAGATGGCCCCTTGTTTACTTTCAAGCCTTTAAGATGCCAGATGCTATATCTTTTGATAGCTGGGCACCATCAGCTTTCTTCACCACTTTTGGTTATGCACACATTTGTCTTCAGTGATTGTGTCGGGAAGGTGAGCACCATAGAATGCCAATTTAATAGAACAAAGTGTTCTTGTACTGAGAAGTACTGAGTGGAGGTCCAATGTCCATCTGCTGTCTTAATACTAATCCTATAAGAATATACATGTAGATCTAGTTCCCCACCATCATATATAAACATATTCACCTCTGTACAAGCCTGTATTTAGACCTCTATAAATGTCCCTTACCCTCTTCCCCCCAGTTCTTTCCTCTATTTCCTTTTACTTTCCTCTTGTCCCACTATCATGCTCAGCTTCCATTTGGGTTTCAGTATTTTCTGTTACATTACTCTTGATCAATTCCTATCAGGCCTCTCACACCCACCTTGTCACTGATTTGGAACCACTTGCTCTGTTATCCCTGGGTTGGTCAATACCACCTCCTCCCCATGGTGGGTTGGGTTTTTTGTTTGGTTGGTTGGTTTTTGTTTTTTGCCATAGAAAGGTAGCTCCACTTAGCTCTGAAACAACTGAGTGACACCTGCTGGGCGGCTCAAGAAATCACATCCTATGACCACTGCTATCCCCCCATCCCTTCATTCAGGCACATACTTTACGTCTACTCTACAAGGCCTCGGGCTAGATGATGTGGTCTCTGCTCTCAAAGAATGTGGTGGGAGGCTATTGGAAAATGGCATAGCAGAAATGTCATGGGAGCCCAGGGAAAGGGTCTCTAAATCTGGGTGGGGAGATGTACTTGATTTTAGTGAAAAGTCTAGAAATTGTTTGCGCTAAGGCACGACCACTGAAATGTGGAAAGACATCTCTCTAGTCAGAAGAGTCTGGCGGGTGAAGAAGGAAAGGTGGAGGGGTAGCGAGGACAGAGTGGGGAGAAACCGTCCTGGACAGATGTAAGTAGTTCTTAAGAGCAAGGGCTATGGAGGCGGGACATGCTGTGCCTCCCATCCCAAACGACTCCTGGATGGTTAAACTGAGGATTGGCTTCACCCAAAAGTGAGTCCTATAATGACTTTCTCACTTTCCCTGGGGCTCCTGCAGCAGGGACATCAGTGATAGCCCATGAGATCGATTTTAATAGGGCTGCACGGAGATCAGGGCATGTGTACAGACATATCTAAAGCTGCCTGTCTGTATTTTACTTCTGCAGCAAATATCTCCGTGAATGTGGAGGAGAATACAGGCAGGAGGTGGAGTCATCAGACACTTCTTAGACATAACCTAATGCCTCGAGGGAATGATTCAGTAGGTCTGGGGGATCAGGATCACAGCCCCAGAGAACACTGAGGTTCGCTGGCATTGCATAGTCCACAAAGACAAGTCCTAGATCCTCCTTTGGGAGCTGTTACTGGGGTCTTTAAAACTCATTAGTAACCATCTAAGATGAAACTACAAGTCCCTCCCTCTCGTGAGAGAAGGAAACTGAAGAAAATCGAAGATGTCTGATAACAATTAGTCAAATGAACAAATGGACCATGTAAATAAAAACAAGCAAACAAACAAAAAAAAACACCCACAAAACTAAATATGTGATGTGTTTACAGGTTCAGGTGGCCCTAACAGGACTACAGTTTCTAAAACACGGAACATGATAGTTTCATTTTTCCTTCATGCCTCAGATTCCACTAAGATTAAAGTTGTCCGGGATGTTGTCTTGCTTGGGTCCACACTCAATGTTCATGGAAGCAGCAGTCAGGAGAGCCAAAGGCATGTTGCATGGGGTAAATCTGCTGCAGCTGACCTCTTTGAGCATGGAAAACCCAGACTATTACTTTGAGGACTAAAGTGAACCTGACTCAAGTGATTGATGTGTCCAATCACTTCATGTGCATGTAAATGTTAGTCATTGAATATGGAGGACTGAAGGAGAACTGATGCATTTGAATTGTGGTGCTGGAGAAGAAGATCTTGAACGTGCCATGGATTGCTAAAAGGACAAACAAATCTGCGTTGGAAGAAGTAAGATCAGAATACTCCTTAGAGGGAAGGAGGACAAGACTTTGTCTTATAAACTTTGGGCATGGTGTCAGGAGACCAGTCCCTGGAGAAGAACACCTTGCTTAGTAAGGTAGAGCAGCAAAAAAGACCTTCCAGGGGATGGATGGACATGGTGGCGGTAACAATGGACCCAGGCTCAGGAACCATTGTGAGGATGGCGCGGGACCAGGCAGGGTTTCATTATGCTGTGCAGAGTCGCTATCAGTCTAACAACAGCAACATCTTATGCTCCACATGTTAAGGATTTGGGGAAATTGGGACATATTCAGGGAAAAAGAAGCAAGATACTATAAGGGCAATCTTTTTTTTTTTTTTTTTTTGAGACTAGAGACTTTCTCTTCTTAGATAAACATTCAGATGGTCCTATTGTTTCCAAAGGAAAGACTCACAGCTAATGATGACTCAAGGGTCAGATCAAGATAACGGTCAATGCCTTAAAGTTTGGAACCATTTGAAGATGAAATGAGCTTCTCCTTAACGTGGTGAACGTCCCCTTTCAACCGAGTTCCAGCAAAGGCAAGAGTCACAGGATCCCTAACTCACTTCAGGGGGCTTTGCCAACCGTGGGAGTCCAGGGAATCCTGAATCCTTCCTAATTAAAACCAACCACTAGACTTAATGGCCCCATCTCAGAGGATTCTGGGATGACAGTATTTCCAAATCTCATCAGAAAGATTACACTATCTCATCGCCATTTCCTTTTGTCCACTTCTACCTCCTGCCCCTTAAGAAAGACCCTAAGTCAGTCTGTGGGTCAGAAAGCAAAGTAAAACAGATGCCAATTAAGTCGTGCATGCGCTAAGAGATGTGAGTTGCTGCCAGAAAAAGGCAGGGTCAACACTGGCTGAGAGCCCACATTTAACGAGGAGAAGCCCCTTTCTCCCTGGGACAGACCCAAGCAGTCCTTCCCCCCACCAGTCCATTCCCACACTGTTCCTCCCCTGCTTGCTTTCTCTTCCATCCATGATTATAAACCCGCTGCTTAAAATAGCAAGGTAACGACCGAGCCCTCCCCCAGGGCGACATCTGGGTTCCGCTGGAGCTCATGGGCACGCAGGCTGTGCACCCATCACAGCAAAGTTTAGACTACGATCTCCAGGAAGTGGTGATCTAGAGCATGGGCCCATAAAAGGAAAAAGTATTTAAAAATGGTTGGTCTCCGAGCTGCTACTTCTGCAACCCCTCTTCAGAGCACTTCTCACTGCCACCGAAGACTAGCCAGGAAAAGGTTAGGTGGATCAGTGCCAAGAGTCCATTAGTTCTGGATTGGGGGCTTCTGCTTAATTCTGGCCCCAATCTAAAAACATTTAGCTAGTTCTTACAACGTGGCCTTATTAGATACCTGCTCTGATGAAGAGCTCACTGAAGATACGGTCCCATAGCAAAGTGTGGTGCAGAAAGCATATGGAGCTAGGCTATCAGAAAGAACAGCATCTGGGGTCTTAAAGGCTCATCTCTGAGTAGCAGCCATCTAAGTGAGGTGTCACCTGAGGTCACATGAAAGAACTGCACCGGCCTGTGTGATCCAAGGATTATAAATAATAAAATCCAAATCTGAAGAAGGGAATGGTATCAGAGCTTAAATTGTGAATATTAGGTTTGCAGAAGGCTATGGATGACAATGGAAGCCAAAAGCCTATTTTCAGTGGCCTCGCATGAATCCCACCCCTGCTCAATCTCCTCTGAATATAGTCAGGGAGGTGAGCAGCCTTTCTCTGAGACAGAGAGCACTGTAGAGCCAATTATGGCAGATGGTAGATTAGGTGGAATGTAATACCTTATTATTTTATCTTCCTTTGGGCCCATTTAAAGCTGTTTCCATTTTTTTAAGTTTCTGCTTTCTTTTCAGATGAAGTTTTTCTGTGTTATCTAGTCATTATTGTTGGGATTTTGTTTGGTTTGGGGTTTTCGTCCTGCTTGTGTTTTGTGTGATTTTCTATATATGAAATCCAGGCTAGGTAAGTGTATAGGAACAGTTACTAGTCTAATAATTACCTAGGGGTATAGCGGGGGAATGTGGGAAGACATGGGGAGCCAACAACATGTATTTTGAACACGTTGTCAGCAGAGAGCAGTCCCTGGAGAAGGACAGCGGGCTTGGTAAAGTAGCGGGGCATGGAAAGGAGGAAGCCCCTTGGCAAGATGGATTGACACGGGGGCTGCATCCTAAGGACAATGTGAGGCTGGCCCAGGCCTGGCGGTGCTTTGTTCTGTTGGGCCCAGGGTCGCCGTGAGTCAGAACTGACCCTGTCGCACCCAATACCGACAAACTGCAAGCACAAACCAGAGTGAGTACCCAAAGATGTTCTGAAATGGATGGTGATGATGACCCCCTGCTCTTCTGAATCTGAGCGAATGATCAGATGGTGTAATGTGTGCCGCTAAAGCGATCTTTTATGGAAGGAAGACTAAGGTACCAAGCGCAGAAGCCACTTGACTGGATCTAGTTACCTTCGAGCCTGGACACATGAGCCAAGGGTCTCTATTGACATGACTAGTCAGCCACTGATGCTAATGAAGAGTTTAGAAATCCATGATGCATCGTTAAATGTTTTATCTGCCTCTGGCTTTGGCCTAGCCCTGCTAATGAAAGAAAGAAAACTAATCTTTGTGAGCTTCTTTTCTTCATGAGTTTCTTCTAGGATTGCTGGTTGAATATCAGAACTGCACTAGGTGCATTCTAAGTCCTATTGTATTTGCTCTCCATAAGATGGAGCTTTGCTATTTCCACTTTGTGCATTAAGGAACTGAGACTCATACAAGTGGCAGATCGAGGCATCTCCTCCCGACTAGTCTGACTCCCAGGCCTATCAGTCTCTTTCTTCCTCTGCTCCTTTTCCACTGCCAAGTGTTTTCCCCAGGGGAGAATGGAGTGTACACCCAGTACAACTATGGGGGGTGGATGGGTACAGGAAAGAAAGTAGCACCAGCATGCTGTCTTATGGGAGCCATATGAAGGCATTACAGTGGGTCCACACTTTGGAATTGCATGATTTAAAAGGCATAGTCTGGGGCTGAGCCCCGGTGGCATAAGTGGTTGAGTGTGGGACTGTGGCCCTCAGGCTTGGCGGTTCAAATCCAGTGACGGCTCTCAGAAGAGGTACTGGGTAGCGCCCACGACCACCAGAGGCAGTGATGCCCCCCACACACACACACAAAACAAACAAACAAACAAACAAAAGGAATAGTCTGGTAAATCCATTCATACTTCCATCCATCATTTGTCCATCTGCTGATTCATCCATTGACCTACCTCATCTTCTGATGCTTCCATTTCTACAGTTATCCATTGGGTTGTCCATCCATTCATCCATACTGGAAGTCCTATGTAAGTTAGGTGAATGGCACAGGCTCTGCTCTGGAAACAGCTGCTGCAAGACGCTGTGACTGTGAGGAAAGGCAAGAGAGGACTGTTCTGACACAGATCAGTACAAGCACAAGTCTGGCCACTCCAGACCAGTGAGCACCTCCATCTTGGCAACAGATGTCCGCCAGCCGCTGTCCCAGCGAGCGTTGGAGCAATCTCAGGAGTGGAGGAGATCAAGGAAGAGCCTCCTAGAAACTATCCCCATCTGTGTGTTCCACAACTCTGGGGGATGGGTAATGTAAATAGTACTGTTGTCAACATCATGTTCACGCTCACTTTACAGAGGAGGAAATGGAACCTCAATGATTCGCACAGCACCATATTGCCAGTGAGGGTCAGGTCCGAGACTCGCCACAAATCTGCCTGACTTTCCAGCTCCGTACAGGCTGAAACCAACCAACTCACAGTTGACAATCTTGGAAGTGGCCCCTCCTACTGGTCCCAAAGCTACTTCTCCAGAGCCTTGTGCTCAGCCTGGAACAGAGTTCACTCCTCTGGGGAATCATCCTTCCAAGGAATGGAGCTATGCCCCAGGAGCATGGCCCAACAGGCTGAATGGCTCTCAGAGTCCCAGCTACTTTTTGGGTGCTGGAGGACCTTCTGGGAAATAGAGGGTTAACCCAGACTCCACTGACCTTCGTGGAGTGACTCAGAATTCTCAGAAGGGAGGGTTTTGTGTGTGTGTGTGTGTGTGTGTGTGTTCTTCCAGCTTTAAATTTTTGCTTTCATTTTAACAGCAGAAAGAATTTGAACAAGATTAGATTGCTATTTATACCTCTGGTCTATCTCTGGATGAAGAGCCCAGTGGACGGCATTGTTTGGGGTGACTGCACACACATCCTCTCTTTTTCCCCTCTGCAGACTCAGGAGATGAGAAGGAAGACTATTGGGCTCGGCTGTCCTGACTCCAGTTCCCTTTTTCAGATGGTGATCCCTAGACAGGAGCAGGGTCCTGGCCACCGAACCCCGTGTGAGCAAGGGGCAAGCCAAGGAGATGCTGGAGCCCCTGTACCCCAGACTCTGCTGTGCACAGGCTTGTCTGCCATGGAGAACAAGCAAGTATGTGCAGACTGGTGTCCTTCCACCGTTCCCTCAATCTTCCTGCCGCCCACGATCCTCTGTTCAGGAGATAGGGGTGTTCCCCACTCCTTGCCCTAGCCCAGGACAGACCCGGGAAGGCTCTTGGGCATCAGACATCAGTCTCTGTGGGCCTTCAGACCTGGCCAGCTGCAGAGCTGGTTCTGACAAGTCCACCATCCGTCTGAGAGGAGGGCCACCTCCAGAGAGCTCCACTCCGCTCCCTAACCTTCAGATGTTGTTGGAGGACTTTGGATCTCAGTAGATAGAGCTCTGGTTCTCTCCCGGCCTCTTCCTTGCTAGGTTACTGCCCCGGAACCTCCACTTCTCTCCTGCAATACCACTGACCAATGAGAAACCTTGTAAGGATTAGGCAGGGAAATGTATCTAGGGTGCCTGGCACCTGGTATTTACTTCTTCTTCTTCTCCTTTTCTTCTTCTCCGACCAGGCCAGCTGAATTCTTTCAAACATAGCATTGCCAAATCCAAAGCAAGGCTCAGATTTTCTGTCGCATGCGCTGTAAGCAGAATCTCCAGCTTTGTCTCTTGTAAGTAGGAGACACACTCCCCGTATGGCAGGGCCTTGCCTCTGAATAGGCAAATAGATAAAAGGCAGTGAGGTGGCATGGGACTGACCCATCAGTGGACATGTGCCCCAGTGATGCTGGCATCCATACCACAAGCATGGCTGGGAGGATCACATGCTGGTCGTCAGACGTAGGTCTGCTGGGTTCCAAAGTTCCAACTTTTCCCACCACCTCTTGCTGATTCCCAGAGGACCCAGGTTTTCATTGCACAAGTGGAAGCTGAGTTCTAGCACCAAGAGGCCTATGCAGAAGAGCACCCCTGGGTGCAAGAGTTATTGCTTGGGTCTACTGACTCACTGAACGATCGGCTGAAGAGAGCACAGCTCCACCCAGGATTCTTCCCTGAAAAAAGACTGGGGTTGCAGTGGGGAGTGTGGAAGTAGGGGGTGGAGAAGGCTGATGGTGGGGGAGGGACCTCACAGATAGCAGAAAGGGGCGAAGGGGGTGGTGGTGACAGGAATTTCCCAAATGATGACTGCCCTGCAACCCTGGAGCTCAGAAGCCTGTGTCTGCAGCCCCATTTTCTCTGGCCAAGTTCTCCCCTGCTGAGGGGCTCCAACAACCTTTGTAGGATGAGGGAGCCCTCTTCCACCAATCAACAGGAATTCTAGCCCTGGCCACCTCAGATGGCATCTGCTCACACCACAGTCAGGCTACTCCACAGAGGAGGGGCAACAGTCCTCACAGCACAGCAGCAGGGGTGAGGGGGCACTGTCCAAATCACTGATGACCCCAGTTCCCTCCTGCTCTCACAGGCCTTCTTCTCAGGCCAGCAGCAAGATCTTTCTGGGCTTGTTGCCTTTGGAGAGTGGTGGTGGTGGTGGTTGGGAAGGGAGGGAGGGAGGGACAGGGGGATGGATCTAGCAGCAGGAGGTAGAGAAAAGAAAGTCTGTTCCTGCCTTTTATGTCTCAAAGGGCCCGAGGGAAATGTAAGGGGATCCGGACACAGAAAAAGGAGTGTAGAGAAAACATCCCAAGTAAGGGTAAGTCTTCCATCCCCAGGCCTGGTTATGGGGTGGGAGAGTGGGAGCAGATGCACACCAGGAAAGGGGCCTGTGATCCGCTTCCCTGGGAACAAGTCCCGATGGAGACGGATGTGCTGGCTCCTGGCAGTCTGGGGTTCCCAAGGGCTGCTCTCTCAGAGATGGGCTGGCCTCCCAGACAGAATTGTGAGGAAAACAGGAGAATGACCCCAATGAGCAGAAGTGGCTGTTGGGTCTGCAAAGAAGAGAAGAGGGAGGGCCTAGCAGAAGTATACAGTCACTGCACTGCAGGTGCCTTGAGAAGGATGATTTGGTGGTTTCTGACTAACCAGGGACTTTACACACACACACACACACACACACACACACACACACACACACACCAAATGGGACAGACTTCTTATCAAGTGACAGCTGGCATTGGAAGTCAGAGCCTCCCTCCTCACCTTGACTCCGGAAGCCACTGATACTCTGGGGAACAGAGGACAGGAGGAAAACCTGAAAGTGCCCGGTGCATGTTCTCCCAGCGAGCGAGCCACCTGGCTTCCTCCTGGCCCACCACCCCGAGTCTCCCTGATCAGACCAGAAATGGGCCAGAGGCGAGGTGCCCTCCAGCTTGTTCATATCGTAAGTTCTTTTTTAAACTTCCACTTGAAGACTTTTTTTTTGCCTTGGAACTATGTGCGATTGCTTCGGTGGCGGAGGTGGTTTAAGGACTCCAGCGGCCACTTCATTCCCCAGCTTCATTCCTCAGTTCAAGAGCTGAGCCCCTTCCTGAGCGGTGGGCAGAGAGTAGGTAGGCCGGGCTCCCGAGCTCCAGGCGGCCGCTTCATTCCCCAGCCCCTGCCTCCACAGTGACAAGGTCATCGCCCTAAAGTCAAGGGCCACAGTGTGTGCAGGGGTCTGAGAGGGGAATCCCGGAAAAGAGGGGCCCTCGTGAGGGAATGGGGGCCCAGGAGCCACCTTCTGGGGCCTGGGTCTGCTTTGTCCTCACAGGTATGTGACTCTGGGGGTCAAGGTGCTGTCTGAGAAGCTCGCTCTTTCCACCCTGCACAGCGGAGGGGTCCCTCCAGCCCACCTGGGGTGCCTCAGGAGGCAGGCAGAGAAATCCACTTCTGCAAATCAGAAGGAGCCCAGTTCTGCTCTGACACACGCAAGGGAGTGAACTCAGAGGCAGCGGCGCACAGGAGTGTTCTACTACTCTTGTGCTTTTGAGATGACAAACATCAACTCTTTCTGTCTGGTGGAAATACTCCCATCACTCTCTACATTCATGGGAATCTAAGTGCAGTCCCTCCCAGCTCGGAACCATCTGTGATGACCTCCCTCCTCCCTGTCACCTTCCCCTCAGAGAGGGCCACCCTGCCAATCCGCCCTCCACAGCCACACCAGGGGGAAAACCTCTCGAAAACTCACTGCCATCGACTTGATGCCAACTCAGAGCGACCCTTTAGGACAGGGTAGAACTGCCCCTGTGGGTTTCTGAGACTGTCACTCTTTACAGGAGAAGAGAGCCCCATCTTTCTTCCTCACAGTGGCTTTTGAGGATTCCCATTGTCCAGGGGACCAGTTTTGAGTCAAAGTCCCCGCTCCTCTCTCTGGCCACACCAGCTCTTTGGGCCTTTTGTACACTTGATTCCCCAGTCACAAAGGGACAGCAGGCGACTTCCAAACGTGCTTTGTACAGCCTTCCCTCTGAGCCTGGGCTGTCTTCTGTCCCCTTCTCTAGAGCTGATAAACTCCTAGGGGTCCTTCCTCAGGCCATTCAACCAGACTCTGCACAAGACTCTTTCTCGTCTTCTCCCACAGGTATCACTTCCTTCCCCATGTCCCTCAGGTCATTTTGCAGAGGCCTCAACCTAGTGTCTTGTCATTTCAAGTGCTTCAGTGTTGCTCTTGCAGCTAGAATCCAAACACCCTGAGAGCAGGGACGAGGTTTTATCCTTATGGTTATCTCCCATAGCTAGTACAGCCTTCATCACCAGGGAGATAATTGGAGAAAAGGTTATAGAATCCAATTCAAGCCTCATCAGCGGTGCCAGCGAAGAGCCCTTTCAGGGAAGTCTGTCTCTCTCTTGTTCTCCCTCCCTCATGACTCTTGTAATCATGGGTTTGCTTCTGTTTGCCCCGCTGGCTCAGCGGCTCCCCACCTTCATGCTGCCCCAGCAGGTTTACTAAGGTCTGAGAAATTTCTCTTGGCTCACTCTCTGCCATTGAGCTGATTCTGACTCAAGGTGTTGTGAAGTTTAAATAGGCCCCCGATTTGTGATTTTGATGAGGCTTCCCTATTAGTCATGCTCTTCCCTTCCACCTCCTCCCCCATCCTCCCCCAAATACCTGAGACTCACATTCTACCTGGCCCCTTGATGACTGGGGCCATAGGAGCTGTTCAGTGAGGGTCCTTTTTTTAAAATTTTTTTTTTTTAGGCATCATTGCCCTCTGGTGGTGGGAGAAGGAGGCCCAGCCTTTGCTCCTGTGGAGCTGGAATTGAACCTCCATCCCAGTGGGCCGCAGTCTCGCTCACAACCACTACACCACCGGGGCTCAGCCCCAGTGAGGTCTTTTGAATACATACATGGATGCCTGCAGACAAACAATGTCACTTGCTCCACCCAACAGAGAGGCCATGTGTAGACGCCCTGGTTTGTGAGGAAGCCCTGGGAAGCCACGTGATGCCTCCAGAGCTTGGAGTCCCTTCCATCTCAGGGTGGCTGTTGGATGATTTTATGTCAACTGGAGGCTCCTGGCTAGGGGTGGAGCCAGACCTGTCAATCAAGTGGTAATTTGACAACACTTCCTTGGGGGTGTGGCTATTGTATGAGAGTGAGGGACTTTGGGACCCGCCCCTCTCTTCTTCTCCACATTTCTGTCTGCTGGAACTCTGCCTGTCTCCAAGGGTGGCCTTTTGGGGTCCCCGGACTCTGACAGCTGTGGGTGCCCCACCCTGTTTCTGCCCCCCCCTCGATCCACACGCAAGTCGATGGCTATGAGTATCTTCACTTCCTTTGAGCTTCCCAGGCTAACAGCGGTGTTTTACCTGATTGATGTAAACCGTACGTTCCTATTCTCTGCCACACTGATCAATGACCCCACCAATAAAAAGCTCACAAAGGACAATCCTTCTTCCTTTGATACCTTCATGCCTCTGGTCTACTAATCAAGCGTACTATGTAAAGTGACCTTTAAGATTTTCATTGCAATCTGGCTAGACCAGAGCATGTACACTGCTACAGATAAGAGCTCAAAACACAGGGAATTCAGGACAGCTAAACCCCTCAGGACCAATAATGAGAACAGAGATACTAAGAGGGGAAGGAGAAGGTTGGGGGAGGAAGGGGGAACCAGTCTCAATGATCCATATTTATATCTATATGTACGATTATATGTAATCCCTTCCTAGACAACAGAAAAGTGTGTGAAGAGAGACAATGGCTGGTATAAAATATAGGGGAAAATATTTTTAACAAATTATTTAGGGTACACTCTACCAAACAAATTCAGCTAGAACAGAAGATGTATACTGGAGTCAGAAACATGGGGAATTCAGGATAGACGTTCCCTCAGGACTAGTGGTGGGAGTGGTGATACTGGGAGGGTAGAGGGATGGTGGAACAGAAGGGGGGAACCAATTTCAGGGACCTACGTATCACCTCCTCTCTGGGGCATGGAAAAAGTAAGCAAGTGAAGGGACACATTGGACAGTGTATGATATGAAAAAGTAATAACAGTTTGTAGGTTCTAAGGGGTTCATGGGGGAGGGGAGGAAGAGAGGTATCGGGAGCTGGTACTAGGGGCCTGGGTGGAAGGAGGATGATCTGAGAGTGATCATGGCAATAAGTGTGCAAATGTGGCCTAAATACAATTGATGTATGTATGGATAGTGATGGGAGTTGTGTGAGTCCCCAATAAAATGATTCACTTAAAAAAAGGAGGGAGGGGGAGGGAGGAGCTTATACCAAGGGCTCAAGTAGAAAATATTTGGAAATGAAGATGGCAACATGTGTACAAATGTGCTTGATACAAATGATGTATTGACTGTTCTAAGAGCTGTAAGAGCCCCCAATACAATCATTGAAAAAAAATTATTAAGGGTGCATGAGGAAAAGTGGGTGGGGGAGGGGGAATTGAGGGTCTGATATCAAGGGCTCAAGTAGAAATAAAATGTTTTGAAAATGATGATGGCAACATATGTACAAATGTACTTGACACAATGGATGGATGGATGGATTGTAATAAGAGCTGTAAGGGCCCCCAATAAAAGGATTTTTTTAATTGTCATGGTTATAAAGTGATCGTCAGAACTTCCAGTTGCAAATTAACCCCAAAGAGAAGCCTCAGAACCATGAGCAGCCCTACTGGCCCTTCCAACTGTACTTGGAAAACCAGACAGAGCCAGCTCATGCACTGCCAAACCAAAAGCTGAACCCGATGCCAGCAAGTCGATTGCAAGTCAAAGCGGCCCTATCTAGGGGTCTTCGTGGGAGGTGATCGCATCATCTTTTTCCTGAGGAACAGCTGGTGGGTTTGAACTGCAGACCTTGTGGTTAGCAGTCCAACCATGGCCAGACCACACAATCAGGACCCTGCAAAGATACGATCACTCTAGTCTGCTGCCAGGGTACTCTGGCACCGTCTCCTTGGCAACAGAGAAGAACCCAAAGGATGTGTAAAGGAGTTGTAAACTCTAAACCAAATGGGGGCCCACAGCCTAACTCCTGCTCTGACAAAAGGTACTGGGGCCTAGCAATCTGCTAAGCCGAAGCATCCATTCCTAAGAGGCAAGCTTCCAGGAGCTGCTGTCCCTTTGTGCAGGGAGAGGGCGGCAGACATTTCACCACCTAGACCAGCGAGTGTTGTTCTCTCCTGCTGCTGCAGTTCAGGGAGCACACATGAGTGACTTCACAGAATAGACAGACACATTTTCACGGTTCTGAGGGCTGCAGGTCCTAATCACAGTGTCAGCCTTGTGGACCCCTTCCTTCTCTGGAGTTCCCAAAGTCCCTTAGCAATCTTCCCTAGGATCTGCCGCCCTCCATGTGTGTACATGTGTCTGTGAACAAAGCTTCTTGCTATCTCTTGAAAGAAGGTCAGTTGAGAAAATGCCCTATACTGAGCTAGCCCCGATAACATGACAGATAAAACTCTATTTCTGAATAGAATCCCTCCCACAGGTGGAAGTCTAACTTCCAGAAAACTAGAATTCCAACATGTAATCTGTAACCCAAGTGTTCGTGAGACGCTGGCAAGAGCCAGTCCTTCCCATCCCCAAACCAGTGCTGGGACCAAGTCGGAGTTGAAAATCCCTGTGGATCTTCCTCTGAGGGTGCTTTGTTCAGGGCATGGGAGCTGCCGAGTGCCACCCGCATGATCAAAAGCAGCCTCTCTAACAAGCCAGGAAGCAGTACCCAATCACCCTGGGGAACTTTATTTCAAATAAAAATAAAATTTCTTCCTGACTCAGCAGTACTCCTATCCCAGCCAAAACAAACAAACAAATTGAACAACTAGCCCCACCCCCAGCCCAGCCCAGCCCGCCCACCCACTCTACGGCTCTTACTGCCAATTTTTCTCTCCCGCACATCCGTTCTCTCCCTACCTCTTCCCTGGTTTGTTCTGGGAAGTAATTGCTGGAGTCCATGCAGGAACTGGTTTGGGAAATTCGGGAGGAACAGGGGCCTCCATGGTGCCTACCTAAAGTAGTGCTCCCTTCCCCCAAATGTTTGTAAGTGCCCCCTAGACTGTGCTGGGCACTGGGCTGGGACTGGGTGTTCTTCTGAGCTTGCCTCTCCCCAGGAAGTCTCCCTGGGCCTCTCCCTGTCTACAAGAGCTCTGTGAGACTGCCCTGGTCCAGCCTGCGGTGGCATCTGCTTCCTTTACGGTGACTACCTATGCTTGGGCTGAAGTTAGGATGCTTTGTTTTGTGCCCCAGCTCTGAGAATATAGCAGGGGGTAGAAGAATTGCTCAGTACTTAATGGATCCTTCCTTTTGATAGCAGGGACTCTAGAAATCAGACCTTGCTTTTCAAAGAGCCTACTAACCCTAAATGAAGGCATGGTGTTTGTGTTTGTGTTTGTGTGTGGTGGTGGTAGTGGTGTGGTGTATGTGTATGTGCATGCTTGAACTTTGGTTGGTTGAAGATACTGAGGGAGAGGGACTTCCTCTGGGTTACCCAGTGAGGAAATGGTGCCACAATTAAGAACTGGGCCTGTTGTGCCTAAAATGGGTTCTTGGCCCAAGAGGGGACCCCTTTCCAATCCTCTCTAACCACAGTGGAGAAGACATGTAAGCTTTTATCCTGAATGTTTGATGGCAGTCTGGTGAAATTTTACAGAAACAATTTGTTTTCCATGCAACAATATATTACACATTTTGTTTGGTGGCAGGAGTTGTGATCCCCTCAATGTAACAGCACTCTCCTTGCTTCGTCCTTGGGTTCCCTGTGTACATGCACCCATCTTCCCTTGCTGGGATCATTAGGTTGTGCCAACTTGGCTAGGCCACGGTTCTCCTATAATGCACTCTAACATGTGATCCACTCCCTGGTAGAATCAGCCGAGCAGTTATGGGAAGACTATGGTCACATATTACCCACTTAATCAGGTGACACCCTTGATACAATTGAAAGGAAGTTTCATCAGGGGTGTGGTTAAGGAACTTGACATCATGGGGAAACTAGCTCACTTCTTGAAAGGATCACCTGCATCTGGATCACCTGAGACTATCAACTAAACCTGCCACAGTGCTTGTTGAACGTGGATTCATTGGACTCGGCCTCTACCAGCCTGTGTCTTCCTGATTTCCGTTTCATCCTCCTGCTGCCTAGTTCATTGGCCACAGCCGCTGTGAGTCAGGAAAAATATCTAACTTAAAATCTGACACAGACTTAAACCAGACTGGATTAATTATTTCTACAACTACATAAGTCCCTTGTTAGGTGCAGAATTCTAGTTTTGCTTCTCTAAAGAAGCCTTCTGAAGGAGAAGATGCTTCTGGATGGGGAGATGACTATTGTCCTAGATTATGGGTGGACACAGGGAATAACCACTTTAGGGGTAGCCCCTCTCTGAGGAACTGCAAGTCCTTCTCACATCCTCCCCTAGGGCAGACAGGAAGCAGGCACAAAAATCTAAAGCAAGCAGACAAGATTAGTATGCATTCCTTCCAGTTCATGTCCTTGCCATTTATCTCTACCCTGGGAATCCAGTTCTCAGAAGTCATGGAAATAAACCTCATGACCAAAAGCGGAGTTGCAGAGTTGACACTAGGCCCAAGGAAGGGCTGCAATGGAGGGTGGGGTGGGGGTCTGTAACAGGGGCCTTTGGGGGAGTGAAGAGCAAACTGTGACGCTAACTTTCTGTATGGAAATGAGTTTTATCACTGTTTGGTCTTTAGCTTCCCCAGGTCCAGTGTACAGAGTTGGGCTAAGTTGACAACCTCTGCCCCATTTTCTGTTCCATGAGTTTGGGGTCTCTATTGCTCCTTTAGAATAGTCACACTCTCTGAGGCTACAGGCCTAATTGGCAACCCCAGAATTAAAGGCAGACTTTGGCATCTTTCCATCATATTCCCCTAGGTATTGTGATTGGTTCAAGGATGACCATGTGACTTCATCAAAATCAGTGAGATGTAATAAGACCTTCGCTGGGCATCCTAGGAAAGTGATTCTTGGTTTTAGGTGCTCTTGAAGTTAAGAGAGTGAATGTTCTGCAGAATCCCTCTTGTGATAATGAAGGAATTATTTGGATAAGGATGGGATTAACTGAAAGCTTAAGGGCCGGATAACACCAAGGTTCTGAGCTATACATTGGTCCCTTACAAGACATATCGAACTCTGACTTTTCCCTCAAAATCTGCTTCTCCTTCTGCAATCCCTGCCACCATTAATGGGGCTTGATGTTCTTTTAGAAACCACAGCTCAAATCCCTGAGTCTCTCAATCTTCTCCTCCCCATTATACTGACATCTAAACTCTTTGAGCAGGGTAGTGGATTTCTAAGGCTGTAACTCTTTATGGGAGTCAAACTCTCCAAGGGACCACTGGTGGTTTCAAACACGGTGACCTTGTGGTTGGTGGCCCAATGCACAACCATGATGCTTGGAGTAGGAGGGCCGCAGAAGAGAGTGACCTTCAGTGAGAGAGACAAACAGTGTGACTGTAACCACTGTGGTGACGGTACAGGATTGGGCAGGGCTTTATTATGTGCTACACAGAGTCTCGGTGGCTAGGAGCCAACTTGATGACACCTGACAGCAACAGGACAAACTATGGAGTCAACCAGGATGGAGTCTGTCACATGCCAACCCTGAAACTCTGGCGCTGACATTCCAATGTCTTCACAGATTATTGTAAAAAGAATGCACACTTTTAGTACAGTATCCTATTCACCAACTATTTAAAAATAAAGTTTTATTGGAGCACAACCACAGCCATTTAAGTACGTATTATTTATGAGATTTTCCCTATAGTTCTTTCACACTCGAAGGGCTGAGATACATAGTTGGCCTAGGTAATTATTCTGCAAGCTGAAAATCTTCGCTATCGTGTGTTTTCACCACAAAGCTTGCCGGCATTGCTTTGACATTGCCATGATCTGGTTTTCGACTGGAAGGCTCCATTTGGTGAGAGCAGCTCAGTGGTGTTCGTGGCCTGCTCTTGGTCACCCTTCAGAACTCACTCGTCTTCACTTGACACCCCCAGCAGGCCACACAGAATCAAGGTACTGAGCAAGGTACTGAGCATCAGTATAATCAAATGTCTCTTTAAGCCAATTTCAATTTACATCTTTCTGTAAGCCCCTAAGGGAAGGGGAACACTTGCTGAAGGACCAGAACGATGGCAAAAGGCATGTGCAAGTTTGGAGAACCAGGGACACCTGGGAAGCAAAACTGAGCATTCTCAAGACCCTCCTGACTGCCCCAGTTCAGAGTCTGACTCTCTATCTCTCTCTCTCTCGTCTCTCTCTCTCTCTCTCTCTCTCTCTCTCTCTCTCTCTCTCTCTCTCAGTGGGGAGTCTGTGCATCGGAATAATTTCCTTGTGGAAGAAGGAAGACAAAGCTCCTTCTAGAAAATTTTCTTTCAAAGGGGAGTCCATTCTTGTCATCCAAGAATGCAGGGTGGTCTGACAACCTGCATGGAAATTGCTCAAACCTATTTTTTTAACCTATGCATTTAAACTTTTTCCTCTGCAGATTGACATGTTTAGATTTACATTTTCACTTCCTAAGCAAAACACCTTTTGGGGAAAGGACCATATCTTTGTGAGCTGGTTGTGGAAAGACAGTTCCATTCAAACTCAACCACATATTGCTCTGTGACCTTGGGGTCACTGACCCTCTCTGAGCCTAGCATTCAGCTTCTCTAAATGACTTTCAGTTCCCTAGACTTCCGGCCAGAGGGATGTCAACAGATGACTTGATGGAGCTTCCTTCCTCTTCCATGCCTCTGTGCTACCCTAACATCCCCACCCCACCCCACCCCTAGTCAACACAGCAAGTGTTCATTCCTACTGCCCTTTCTGGGGCTTAAAGAAGATACTTCAGTTATGAATCAGATTCTCTGAAGATAAGAAAATGGCACTAGTGTGACTGGAAAAATCTGAGATGGAAACAGAGCCCTCCCCTGAGGCTGGATGAGAATTCGTGGATGAAGGCCAAAGTTCATCCCTTCCCTGAGCCTCTGGGATTTCTTAGACCACCCCCTCTTTCATATCAGAATTCCTTCCTATCCCTCACCCTTCTTGCCAAAATCCCCCTGGACCAAACTCCTGTCCACAGGATCCCCATAATCTGAAGGCAAATCAGTCTTACTGTGGATTGAACAGACTTTTATTGATTTCCCTGTGGGTGATGTATAGCTGCCTGTTTCTGAAAAGAGGTTGTGGCCTGCTGAGAATAAAAACACTCGCAGAGCAAGAGAGCTAAAAACAAAGTCTGAAAGCGGGGAGAGCAGAAGTTGGACCGAGGAAAGGGAAAGATAAAGCCACTGGCTGAGACTGGGTGACTTTGGCTTAGACCTGCTGGAGGGAAATCTTGCTTTTCTGTTCCTGTTGCCGTAATGCATTCCTATCAGCAAGACCACTGCAGAAGGACAGAGCAAGAAAGAGTTGCACTTTGGGCTTCCACAATGGAGTGTGCTTTTGCACTTACCAACTTTTGAGTTCCCCTCACAGGCGTCCTCACAGGAGTCTGTCACCGTGTTGTTTGCACAGCAGGGTCTGGAATTACTTTTTACTTTGGTTTTTAAAGCAGCAAATAGAGATTCTAGGTGTTCTGTGCATGGCTGAGCCTACGGACTGGTCACGGACCCTCTGATGGAGTCATAGAACATGTAGCCTCTTGCCGGAGAATCTTTTAGTTCAGAGATACTAGCTCATGCCTTGTAATGCTGGCTGCAGGTCACTGCCATTTAGTGGGTGTCAGCGAATAAGCTGTTTAAACAAAGAAATGGCTCACTGGTTGTAATGGCTCACCAGAGATCAGATGTCTCAGAGGAAAATCAAGAAAGCGATGGATAGGTTTTCTCAGCAATTTAATGTGTCATAGAAGCCCTGGTGGCCCCGTGGCGAAGTAAATGCTTAGTAACAGAGAAGACAGTGGTTTGAAACCCCCAGCCAGTCTGTGAGAGAAAGATGGGGCAGGTGACTTGTTAAGATTCCAACCTCAAGGGCTGAGCCCCGGTGGCATAGTAGTTGTGTGCGGGACTGCCGCCCACTGGGTTGGCGGTTCAAATCCAGCAGCAGCTCTCCAGGAGGAAGGCTGGGTCTCCTACTCCCACCAGAGGGCAGTGATGTCCCACCACCACCACCACCCCCCAAAAAAAGATTCCAACCTCAAGCTGAGAATCTTAAAAACTCGCAAATGACCATTTAAGGGGAAACTCTTGGTCTCTCCCTCTCTGGAGGGAAGAAGTGTGATGAAAACTCAGACACATGGTACCAGTAGTTCACTAGACTAGTGAACCACACAAGCATCAATCTCTAGCCCTGAAACAGAAAAATTAGATGGTGCCCAAGTACGACTACTAATTGCTTTCACTGGGATCACAGAATGTCCTTGACAGAGTGGGGAAAGACGGGGAATGAAACTCAAAAGCATGAAGAAAACCAGAACTACTGGTCGGATAGAAACTGGTAAAATTCTAACTTTAAAGAAGTAAAACTGGGCTGAGCCCTGGTGGCGTAATGGTTGTGTGCGGGACTACAGCCCACAGGGTTAATGGTTCAAATCCAACAGCAGCTCTTTAGGAGCAAGGCTGGGCTTCCTACTCCCACCCGGGCAGTGATGCCACAAAAAAAAAAAAAAAGAAGAAGAAGTAAAACTGTCTTTATGTGAAGATAACAAAATCTTGCAAGTGGAAACTTCTGAAGAATCCACTAAAATATATATATTAGCACTAAGAAATGAGTATAGGAAGGTGACAGGATACAAGCTTGTGATGGAGACAGGAGACAGCTTCATGATTGTGTCAACTTGGCTAGGCTATGATTCTCAAAGGGTGTGTCAGCTCCAGCAGGGCAGAGGGTAGGCCAAGTGGCTGATGGCAAGCGGCCAACTGGCCTGTGGACATGGCAGAGAAGAGACTATTCTGACTGAGCAGTGTATCTTGGGCACTTCTTACCTGAATTGTAACCTGTTGACTTCCCTAATGAATTCTATCATCATGAGCATCAGGCATTCCGGATTATATGAAAGTAGACTTTGGGGCTGAGCCCTGGTGGCGTAGTGGTTGTGCGCGGGACTGCGGCCCACTGGAACGGAGGTTCAATTCCAGCAGTGGGGCTGGGCCTCCTACTCCCACCACCGGAGAGCAGTAATGCCCCCCCCCCAAAAAAAAATAGAAAGTAGACTTTGGGAAACATGGAGTCGCGTGAAAGGAATGGCTGGTCTCAGAAGGGGATGAAAAAGGACCAAGGGTACAGAGGGTCATGAGGAGGAGATGAGCCAGTCAGGGGGTAGTATAGCAACAATGAAATATGCAACTTTCCTCTAGTTCTTCAATGCTTCCTCCCCCCACTATCATGATCCCAATTCTATCTTACAAATCTGGCTAGATCAGGGGATGTACACTGGTACGGAAAGGAGCCAGAAACATGGGGAATATAGGACAGATGATCTCTACAGGACCAGATGATACCAGGAGGGTGGAGGGGAGGTGGAGTAGAAAGGGGGAACTGATTATAGGGATCCACATATAACCTCCTCCCTGGGGTATAGACAACAGAGAAGTGGGTGAAGGTACACATTGGACAGTATATGATATGACAAAATAATGATAATTTGTAAATTATCCAGGGTTCATGGAGGAGGAAGAGTGGGCAGGGAGAGGAAATATGAAGAACTGATACCAAGGGCTTAAGGAGAAGGAGGATATTTTGAGAATGATGATGGCAACAAATGTACAAATGTGATTTGCATACACTAGATGTATATATTGACTGTGATAAGAACTGTATTAGCCCCCAACAAAATGTTAAAAAAAAAAAAAGGAAGAAAGAAAGACCAAGGGTGAAGGCCTGTCTGAACTTTGTGCTGTGGCCATCAGCCGTGGGAGCTGGAGGTAGTCAGGTGTGGTCACTCATACCATTTCCTCAGAAAGGAGAAAGACAACTCACAGAATGGGAGAAGATATTAGCAAATCATATATCTGATAAGGGACTTATAGATAGGTGATACATAATGAACTCTTATAACTCAATAATAAAAAGACTCCATTTTAAAATAGGCAAAGAACACATTGTGTGCTTTCCTTTCATCTCACTCAGACCTGGCCCATTAAAGTGACCGTGTCTTTCCTTGTTTTGTGGCTTCTAGTGATTAATGGGCACATGAGAAAGAAGTTCAGCTCAATAAGAGAAGCAGCACTGTTTTTGTACAGTGTGCTGTCCCCTGCCTGCTTTAGCCACTTTGCAAAGGAAAGGCCGGGAAAGTTTATGGATGTTTCCTGCTTGCTCTCTTCCCTCCTAACTCCAGTCTTAGCCGAAGTCCAAACTGTTTAATATTCCCCAAACAGCACTGAGCCACATTCTAAGGTGGTGATTCATTACTTTATATTAGTTGAGGAAGGGTTATCTCTGGTGAAGTTGATGCTGAATGTTTCGGGCCAGCCCTAGACTAGAGGCAGAGTGGGGCACTGGTCCACAGATCCTGAGCAGTTCGAACTAAGGTAGTGCTGGGAAAATAGCCCTTGGGCCCCATAAAGGTCTCCCTGATTGTCTACCATTTGAAAGACTAGGGTATTTGTGTGTGAAGGTCAACCTCTAAAAATAGCAGTCAGCATCTAAAATTGCCTTCCACCCTGGACCGGTCCAGTCCCCTGGGAACACCGGCATTCTTAAAACACCCCATTTAGCCAGAGTGCCTTGGGTCAAACACTAAATGGAATCTGGGCAACTGGTACCCTCCCACTTCCTCCACCCCTGCCCAGTCCTCTCTACTCTACACTGAACACACTGATGCCCAAACAGGAAATGTTGAAGATTTATGCCTGCCACTAGCTGTTATCAAGTTGAGGACCTTTCACCTGGCACATGGCTAAGAAGAGTTCCTTGGAGTATGAAGGCTTAGAACCATCGTCTCATGGGACTGCTTCGTCAACTCCCATTACAGAGTTCTCAACAAATCATGATGCAGCCCCTAGTGAAATGAATAGCAACTAGGGTCTTCAAAGCTTGCAAGGAGTCATCTAAGACGCAATTCTGGGAAGATGTGGACTGTTCTGGGGGACTCCGTCAGAAGGGGTGACATCAGAACGACTGCTGATCAAATTGTGCTGTGTTTCACGGGATATGTATTATGTTTATTAAAGTACCCCTTGTAGTTAGTGGTAACAACAAAAAGCAATTTTCACAAGTCCATCTTATCTGTATCTGCCTACTTATAAGGCAAAAGTCTATGCTTGCTTACTTTTGACTCTTCTACTGTGTGCATGTTAGAGCTGTGCTTATGTACCCACACTCAGATCATGCCATTTTTGTCTGCATGTGCTATAAGTACATGCTGCAAACACTGTTGCTTTTGTTGTTGCCAGTAACTTGGTGTTCACTGGTTTTGTTAAATTTCTCAGTGCTTTAGGCATAAAATTGTAATTAGTATTTGGAAGCTACTCGTATATAAATAACTTTTTAAAGAACTCGGTAGTAATTAAAAAAAGAAGGGGGATTTTTTTAATTAAAAATCATTTTAATAATGATTAGGGACTGGTACATCATTTTTCACAATACATAGATAAATATACTGTGCCAAGCACCTTCACATGTCCGCTGCTGTTATCATTCTCCAAACATCTGCCTTTCCCCTTGAGCACTTGATATCGGCTTCCCATGCTTTCCCCTCTTCCCCTGCTCTCCCTTCCCCACCAACCCTCAATACTTTATAAACTATTATTGTTCTGTCATATCTTACACTGCCCGACCTCTCCCCCAACCCACCCCTTTGATGTCTGTCCTTCAAATAGGAGCTTATATGTATATCCTTGCATTTGGTTCCATCTCTCTACCCATCCAGCAGCTCCAATCGCACCACTGGACCGAAGGGGCTCATCCGTCTTGGTTTCCCCATATCTCTAGCTCCCCTCTCTACCAGTGTACCTTTCTCCAGTCCATCTGGATTTGTAAGGTAGAGTTGGGACCATGATCGTTTTGAGGCCGAGGGGGGGGGGGGCGCGGCGGGGAAGGTTTCAGGAACTAGAGGAAAGTTATATGCATCATCACTGGTCTGTCTCCTCCCTGTGACTCCCCTATAAAGGGGTGACCAATTACCCACCAGTGGGCCTTAGGTCCCCACCCTGCTCTCCCCCTCATTTGTAATGATGTGATTAGAAGGGGGATTTTTTGGGGGCATAACTGCCCTCAGGTGGTGAGAGTAAAAGGCCCAGCCTTTGCTCCGTGGAGCTGGAATCGAACCTCCATCCCAGTGGGCCGCAGTCAACCACTCAGCCAGAAGGGGGATGTTTTAAGGTTTCTACGTACTTGTTAAGACTATAGCTATGGCTGAGCCCTGGTAGCGTAGCGGTTGTGTGCGGGACTGCGGCCCACTGGGTTGGAGGTTCAAATCCAGCAGCAAGGCTGGGCCTCCTACTCCCACCACCAGAGGGCAGTGATGCCCCAAAAAACAACAACAAAAAAAGAATATAGCTACATAGAGAAAGACACTGAAAGCCTCCCCCTTGTGTATGGGAACCATTCAAGATTGCCCGTTATCGCCATTCCTAGTGAGTTGGAGACTGGAAGTCCTACCCAGGGCAATAAGTCAAGAAAGGAAAATAAAAGGCATCCAAGGCTGACAAAGAAGTAAAACTATCTCTAGCTGCATATGAGATGATCCTATACATAGGAAATTCTGAAGATTTAACAAGGAAACAACTGGAGCTAAAAGAAGAATTCAGCAGAGTGACAGGATACAAGATCAACATATCCACATTAGGTATATTCTGCCATACCACAGGTTCCCAAACTAATTTGGCTTATTACCTTTTCAGGAAAAAAATTAAAATTTAAAAACTTTTGTACTATAGTGCATAATGCAGGATAATGTGTAAGTATCTGCTTTCTCAAGCACTGCTCCTTGCCCAGATTGTTCCAGTGCCCCTCAGGAGGTGGTACCCCCACTTTGGGTAGCACTACCCTGCACTAACAAAGGGGGCTCTGAAAAAGAAAGTACTATTTACAATAAACAGCCACAAAGAGATGTAGGGTACTAATCCATCACAGGGAGGGTATTGCTTATGTCTCTACAAGAAAGGAAGAGAGGGACCAGCCTCAACTTGGTGTGCCAAGCCTTGAGGGCAACATACCAGTATGAAGCAGTGAACTGCAGAGGTCTGTCAGGTGAGGCCAGCCCCTATCCCTGCTGCATATCCCTTACATATCACTCCCCAGGAGAATGCGCTACAGAGGACAGCACTGAAGATACATACAGCCCAAGGAGAGTGTCAGGTCTTCCCAGGTCTAGGAGCAAACTAAGAGGGAGAGAAACTGAGAGGGAGAGGGGTAGGGGAAATGAAGGGGGAAGGGGAGGGGAAAAAGGAGGGGGAGGTGAGAGAGAGAATAGCATTCCTGGGTCACCAAGTTTTAAGGATAACATTCTGCTTATAGCAGCCAATACACAGAGAGGACCTTAGGGTCAGTCCTACCACAAGACACAACATTCCCTTATTGACCCACAGTGCTATGGGAGGGGCAGCACTGGAGACACAGTGTGGGAAATGTGACCCATCTGATCCCCCCAACCAATGCATAACATGAAGGGAGCCCAACAGAACAGTAAAGGGAGCAAAGCTACAAAGTCCTGGAGGAATTCTGAAAATAAACTTCATACTGAGGGGTTGGGGGGGTGGAGGGCAGGCAGGGCTTGGCACTGCATCAGAGCCAATTGGAAAACATTCATAAGGGTCAGCAAACAAACCTAGAACTATTCATAGGCTAGTTTTTCCATGTCTGTAAGATAGGCAGGATAAACAATGTCAAGGAGAAAACAACAGGACTGACAGTACTGGGGAGACAGGGAAGAGAAGGTGAAAGAAAAGGAGTGGGGAGCCAACAAACCCAGGGACAAAGGAACACACAGAGTTCTAAAATTGATGGCCCGGAGGACATGGAATGTCAGATGGGGTTTGATCAAGTGCAATGTAACCAAGAGGCAGTACAGAGAAATGAGAGGTCAAACATGCTAGCAAGACAGGAGGAAAGGAAATAGAGGAAAGAACTAGAAGAAAAAAGACATTTATAGAGGTATAAACATAGACATGTACAAATGCAAATATATTCATATGTAATGATAGGGATATGGGCCTATGTACATATATTTACAGGTTAAGTAATAAGGTAGCAGACTGACATTGGGCCTCTACGGAAGTCCTCCCTCATCGCAAGAACATTTTGTTCTAATAACCTGGCATTCTGCAATGCTTAGCTTTCTAACATGATCACTGAAGACAAAATGGATGCATAAAGTAATGTGGTAAAGAAAGCCGATGGTGCCTGGCTATTATAAGATATAGCTTCTGGGGTCTTAAATGCTTAAAGTTAAACAAGCAGCCATCTAGCAGGGAAGCAACAAAGCCAACATGGAAGAAGTACACCAACCAAGGTGATCACAGAGTGTCAACAGGATCAGATATTAGGCATCAGAAGATCCAAAACAAACTATTGTTCATTTCGATGCAAAAGAGGAGTCAGAATGGAGACCCAAAATCTATCTACAGACAAATGGGCACCCTCACAGAAGGATCACAAGGAAGGGACGAGCCAGCCAGGGTTCAGTACAGCACTGATGAAATACACAATATTCCTCTAGCTCTTTAATGCTTCCTCCCCCTCCCCACTATCATGTCCCCAGTTCTATCTTATAAGTATGACTAGACCAGAGCATGTACACTGGTACAAATAAGAACTCTCAACATAGAGAATCCAGGACTTATAAACAAACCCCTTATGGCCATTAATGTGAGTAGCCATACCATGAGGGTAGGGAGAAGGCGGGGATAAAAGGGTAGAAGGGGGGAACCAAACCCAATGATTAACATACAATTCCCCCCCCCGACACACACACCAGGGGGACAAACAACAGAAACGTGGGTGAAGGGAGACAGTGGGTGGTATAAAATAAGAAAATAAAAATGATTTCAGGGCTGAGCCCCGGTGGGATAAGTGATTGAGTGTGGGACTGAGGCCCACGGGCTTGGCAGTTCAAATCCAGTGGTGGCTCTCAGGAGCAGCGCTGGGGAGCTCCCATGACCACCAGAAGGCAGTGATGCCCCCCCCCAAAAAAAACAAAAGATTTCTAAATTATCAAAGGTTCCTGAGGGAATGAGAGTAGGAAAGGGAAGGGGGAAAAGAGGAGCTGATACCAAAGATTCAAGTAGAAAGAAAAATGTTTTGGAAATGATGGCAACATATGTACAAATGTGCTTGATGTAATTGATGTATGGATTGTTATGAGAGCTGTAAGGGCCCCTAATAAAATGATGTATAAAGTTTTGAAAAATGAAAGTGGGCAGAGGACATGAATGTCATCAAAGAAGACATTTAAGCAGTCAGCAAAAATATGAAGAAATAACAAAAAAATGAAGAAATACTGGAAGTTATTAGCCATTCTAGAGATGCATACCCAAACAATAAGGTATCATCTCACCCAGCAATGTGGAGAAACTGGAATCCTTACACACTGCTGATGGGACTATACAGTGGTACAACCACTGTGGAAAATGGTACAACACCTCAAGTTGGAAATGGAACTACCATCTGATCCAGTGGTCCTACTTGATCTCACGCTGAGAGAAATAAGACCTGTGGCATGGACAGATCTATCGGCACCCTGTCCATTGTGGCCATACACTGCAGCGCACCCATGTTCACAACAGCAAAAAAATGGAAACAACATAAATGTCCATCGACAAATGAATAGATATGCAGATGATGGAACAAACACGCGAAAGAACACCACATGCATTAAGGAATCATGATGACTCTATGAAACACCTCATAACACAGATTAATCTAGAAGACATTATGCTCACTTACCAATCACATCAAAACCAAATATTGTATGAACTTCTATTGTAAACTGTCAAGAAAAGGTTTACACAGCAAAGGAAATATTTTTAAGGGTTACCCAAGGTGAGAGGAGAAAGCATTTAAATGTGGGTAAAGAGAAAGGCAACGTACATAACATACAGACATAAAAAGTGGGAAGCCAGCACAAAAGGAAGCCAGCAGGAGGAGCACAAGATCTAAAGACAATAAAGGTAAGTATTATTGCATATGCCCACCATAGTAACAGTAAGGACAGTGATTTATTTATAATTTATTTATAAATCATTTATTTATTTATTCAGGGACATGCAAACTGAACAACTATGAGAAGATGAAAGGAACTAGAGTTTGACAGAGGCTATCTCTATGCATGTGCTGCATATGGGGACAAAGTTATTAAAATTTCTTAGCCACAACTACACACCTTGAGGGAACGAGTTGCTGGGTGGGGGCTATAGTCCACAGTCTTGGTCCACAAAGACAATGTTCTACCTCTTCTTTGATGTGTTGTGATTAGGCTATTAAAAGCTCTTGAGAAGCTATCAAAAGTCTAACTATTCGTGTCTCTCCATCCAAAAGAAAGGAGAGAAGAAAATCAAAGCCATAAGGAAGCAATTAGTCCAGTGGGCTAGTGGACTATGTGAATCCTGAGACCAGAAGAACTGGACCGTGCCCAGCTACCACTGGTGACCATCCTTAAAGGGATCACAACAGGAAGACCTGATAAAAGAGGGAGAGACATGTGGAACAAAATTCAAAAGCCCAGGTTTACTTGTCTGATAGAGAATGGTGGATCTCCCAAGACAATGGCTCTCAGACCATTTAGGCCTGGAACTGAACTAAACCCATGATTCAGTTCTCAACCAAACCATAGGCAGGCCTATAAGTTAAATGATAACACCAGGAAGCTACGCATCCCTTAGAAAAAGCATCCAAGTAAGATCAAATGGGAAGTATTTGCCAAGAAAGAAAGCATAGAAAGCAAGACGGGATAGGAAAGACATTGTAAGTACAGGGAGACAGTGGGAATTGGGCTGTAGGAATTGCAATCACAGTCATAAAACACACCTGTGTAACTTGTTGAACTGAAAACCAATTTGCTCTGAAAACTTGCACTCAAATCAGAATAAAGTGTTTTTTTTAAGTGTTGTAACTAATAGTGTTATAATTCAGTGAAGGAAGATTTTATGAAACAATTTTGATGTAAGCATTCATAAAATCTAAGAAAGACTACACTTGAGACATTCACAACTATATCTAGCCATTACAACTCATCATATGTGCTACTATACATCTGCCTATGCTCTGGGATGGAAGAAGGGCCACACAGGGGAATTAGGGTAACATAGTGCGTTATCACAGTGGGTGACACCAGTCTTAGTGATGTCACTGACTGTAGTTCTCTACATATAGAAGCACAATAGTAAGAAGGTCATCAAAGGCTCTGAGAATCAACAAATCTGCAACAGCCACAACAGCCTCATCTACCCTGAGACCAGGAGAGCTAGATGGTGCCCAGCTATCACCAATGACCATTCTTGCCAGGGTCACAATAGTTGGTCCCATATAGAATGGAAGATAATGTGTTGTTGTTGTTGTTGTTGTTTTACAGTCAGACAAACTGGACTTATAGAAAGCAGAAGATTCTTTGAAACTATTATTCTGAGACAGTCTTTAAATCTAGAACAGGGGGATGGTGGCAAAGGGGGAACCCAAGGTGATGAATAACAGAAATGAGGGTGAAGAACAATAGATAGTGTAAGATAAGAAATAATAATAATAATATATACTTGATCAAGGATTCACAAGGATAGGAAGGTGTGGGAGAGAGGAAGGTATAGTAGTTACATAATCTGGTGTCAATTTGAAGACTAAGAGTGCAGGGGTGGAGTCCAGCCTATCAATCCGGAGATAGCCATTGTGTGATCGTGGCCTTCTCCTGAGAATTCTGGGAGCTGCTGTGTTTTCCTCCTTGGAGATAGGAGACACTTCCCTCACTCTACGCGTTCCCTTGGAGACAGACACTCTACTGGCAAGACACATGGCACTATGCTGACAGAACCCACGTCCTGGGAACTGGAAAGGCCATGTGGACTCCCCTGCCAGTGCTGAGATGCTTACAATAACACTGAATCAAGACTTTCTACCCACTGACCTGTGATCATCCTGCATTCAGCATCATTGCATGTGCTTTGTGAGTCTAAAGCGGACTTTAGGGCTGAGCCCTGGTGGCCGAGTGGTTGAGAGCAGGACTGCGGTCCACAGGGCTGGCAGTTCAAATCCAGCAGCAGCTCTCCAGGAGCAAGGCTGGGCCTCCCACTGCCACCAGAGGGCATGATGCCAAAAAAAGAGAGGACTCTGTAGATTGGTATTAGACACATGGGCTAATATTGGACTTAAGGGCTTGAACTGATCTGGGTTGGGATATTTTCTTATGTACAATTCCTCTTTGTATAAAACTCTCTCTTACACATATATGAGTTTCTATGGATTCATTTTTCTAGTCTACCCAGACTAACACAGGAGAGGGAAAAGAGGAGCTTATATTAAGGGCTACGGTAGAAAATGCTTTGGAAATGATGATGGCAACAGATGTAAAAATATGTCTAATACAATTGATGCATGGGATAAGAGCTGTAAGAGCCCCCAACAAAATGATTTTTTAAAAGCACCTAGAACAAAGCCTTTCCCAAGATCATCTTTTATCAAAACAGGAGAATGGCACAAAAATAAAGGATATTGTCCATAAGATTGATGCCTTACTTAAAAACCATCCATCTAAGACCAAAATTTAAACAGCTACTCAAAGCAAAGATTAGAACATAAAGGGGCAGGGAAACTAGAATACTGGAAAGGGGAAAAAAACTGAATACAAGAGAATGTTGACACTTTGTGTCATGTCACAAATAATTTGTATGGAAATTGTCAGATGGGAACTTTGGTTCTTGTGTGAACTTTGACCCCACACTTGTGGCATTCGATATAATGTCATTAAAGAAAAAGGGCACCTTGCAAGTGTCCTGGGTAGCACTCCACCACCAAATTGTGACTCAATCCCAAAACTGAAGACTGGAAAGACAATGTCACCTGGCTACCCTGAGTTTCTGACCTACTGCAGATGTGTAAGGTGGCTATTTCCACAGCAGGTTGCCTTTCACTGAGAAAACTATCCAAGGAATTTGATCACCACGAAGACTCATCACTCCAAGTACACCTCAGTGCTTTGGGGCGCATAGGTGAAATATCCTTTATTTTCTCTTCAGATCCTGACAAATGCTCTTTCACCTGTAAAGCTTTTCCAAAGGCAGAAAATATGTGGTGGTCATTAGTTTTCTGACAATGGAGTATTTTTCCAGATTGCCCTCTCATGTCTCACCCTGTTCCCCATCATCCATGATCCCTAGTTCCCATGGAACAGGAATGAAGTCATCTCCTGTGTCTCATGGAGACTGACCTCTGCTCCTCTACCAATCAGATGGTCAGCATCTATAACTTCTTCCCAGTCTTGCTGCTTTAAATTTAGGTTGGGTGTCTCGGTTTGATCTATGAATATGTACTCTAGTTCAGGTGGCTTTCAGTTGTGAATGATCCTTTTGCTGGCCCTCTTAGTTGCTCCACTTTGCCAGTACAGCAGAGAACACAGATAGAGAAGTAACGAGGGTTGATAGCTGCGTCAGTCCAAGCCTTGGTTTCCTCCTCTATAACAGGAAGCTTGTAGTTTGTCTCTCACAGTGGTTATGTAGATGAACTGAAGATATGAAAAGTACGTGGCCAAGTGTTGATATTCCTGGAGACATGTACTGTTTTGCACCAATTGGTGCCCAGCCCCCTTGCTTCTGTTCACAGAAGCATTTCCTTGCCCTTTCACCACGCCCGTGCTCCTGGCTCTTGTGAGCGCATGACTAATACCAGGCCAGTTCATTCTACTTGGAAACTTTTTATTGGCAGTACTAGTGGAGCTCCTGTGGGTGGGGTTATTGAAAAGATAGGATGTAAGCTATGGTGGAGCGCAAAGTACCAACGTGCTACTATAAGACATAGGCCACCCAAGAGTAGATTAAACATTAGGGAGATAGCTTGGAGCTGAAGAGAACGAGGCTTGATAACGTCACTGGAGTCCCATGCATCATGACAGTACTCCTGCTCCTCAATTCTATGATCCAGAACATTCTGATGCTTGTTTCGTCTAACGTCAATTAGTTTCTGTTCCATTCAAAAAGAATCGAATGAAAAGCTCAACAGCTTAGGTTTAAGCTGCCCCCTTCCAGCAGCCTTTGAGCTGGTCAGCACCAGGCGCCACGGAGTCAACCCTAGTTCCTGGCAACCTCGTGAGCTTCAAAGTGCAGCTGTGCTCCACCGGGTTTTCAAAGACTTTGAGTTTTTTCTAAGTAAGTCTCCAAGAATTTCTTTCTAGGCACTTCTGGGTATACTCCAACCTTTTGGTTAGCAGTTGAGAGCATTAACTAGTTAAACCAGCCAAGGACTGCCACTGTTCTGGTCAGACCGTCCTTCACCCCCGCACAAACAGGACTCCACCTCCTCTCCTTGTGGTCAGTCTCTCAGCAATCTCCCCTTTCCAAGAGGCCTGCACAATTGGCCTCAGCCAGGAGAAATTTCTCCCTTCCCTGGGTTTACCCCCTTGCTAGAGAAAGTTGGTCGGCCTTACGTGAGGATGCTATAAAGATACTGGGAGCAGGAAGCACGTCTTAACCATTTATGGCCCTCTTTGGGGCCTTGCAAAAGCTTTGCTCGTTATATCTGTTGTGTTAACTGCTGCTGAATGATCCCCAACTTGTGGAGACCCTGGGCACCATGGCGGGGGGCGAGGTGGGGGGCGGCGGGGGAGGAAATGATGCCTAGACCTGGGGATAATGCACAGCACCTTGAATTGCTATGATGCAGTGCTTTCATAAGTTATTTTTTTTAAGTAGTCACCTAGGCCTTTCTTATGGGTCCAGCTTAATCTCAAAGCTTCCTGTAAACATGTTCAGAATGACAGCAACATACGAGCCTCCTCTGACAGACAAGTGGTGGCTGTGCTTGAGGGGCTGTGGTGGTAGTTCATAATTTCATGCCAACTTGATAAATAGAATGAAGGGATGGAGCCTAGCCTGTCAATCAGGTCACAGCCTAAAGAAGTCTCCTTGTGGATGTGGCCTAATCATAAAGATTCTGGGAACTCCCTCTCTTCCTCCCTGGAGGTGGAATACACACTCTCTTCTTCCCATTCCTGCTGACAAACCCTGGGTCTTCAGGGTTTTCCTGTGATCTTCCTGTATTCAGCATCATTGCATGTGCTGTGTGAGTCTGAAGAGAAATACATGAGCCAGTATTGGACTTAAGGGCTAATATCAAACATATGGACTTGATTTGGACTGGGCCAAGATGTTTTATTGATACATAATTACTTCTTGATATAAAGTTCTCTCACACACATATATGAGTGTTTCTCTGGTCAACCCTGACCAACACAGGTGCCTTGACTGTGACTAGAACCCTGGTCTCACATATGGAAGGCAACAGTTCTACCACTGCTATATTTAGCTATCATAGGCCCTGCCTAAAATTGTTGATGCTATCATTTAGCTGACAAATTGAATTCTGTCCCCTCTCTTTCATCAGCATTTAAGACAGCAGATTCCAAACTCTGTATCACACTTCCTAATAACCAACAAGACTCTTATACTCTCTACTTCCAATCCTTGTCAATGTTCTGGGCCTGCGCGCTGATTTTACTTTGGGAGAATGCATGGGCCTGTTAAAAGACAATGGTTTCATCTTGATGTTCACCTCTTGATGGGCAACCTTGATGTTCACCTCTTGATGGCAATCCCTAGTTTTCAAGTGTCCCTCGCTGTTCTTTAGAGTTTTCCAGTGTGTAAGTTATTTCAGATGCACCATTGAATTTTCCACTCACAGATTAAATAGTACTAGGCATAGGCTATTTTGTCCACTTGTCAAATGGGGAGGCTACAATTCAGGGTGTCGTGACAAGGTCCCCTGCCTTTTCAGTGTAGCTGAGACTGATTTCCAACACAGTGGCCTTTTCATGTCTCCACAATGCCCCTCTCCCAATTTGCCTCTCCATTTGTGGTCTCAAAATAACCGCCTTCTGAAATCTATTCTCAGATCCACCATCGTTTTAAAATTTCCCCTGATTCATGGCAATTCTATGCTGGTGCAGACTTCTGTATATCCTCTGCCATCAACCTCCTCATTTAGAAGCAAAGCACATTTCCCTAGGGCAGCTTCAGCCTGGGCCATGGAGGCTAATTTTTGCCTTTTCCGGGTCTTTGGTGACCTCTAGAACCCTGGGCTAACATTGACTTTTAATGTTGACATGAGGCTGAACCTGAATGTGTCCCTCTGTGCTCTAGATTCCCTCATGATCTGGTTCAACCCAAAAGAATCTTTTCCCTTTCCCCATTCCTTGAGAGGAAACTACCCTTAAGACTGAAGAGTTTCTTGATCTCCTTGCAGAAAAGAGGCACAATGACCTTCACCCCAAACTATGGAGCTGCCCCAGTCTGCTCATTGGAAGCTTCTAGTACTAGTATCCTAGTTCCATGTGGGGTGGAGGGACTGAACAGAATTAGACCATGACATAGATAACAGAAAGATCACAGCAATCACTGTTGGCAGAAGTCTGGGCATGTGCCCGACCCTTCAAATGTACTTGCTCCCTCCATGTCCCCTGGCACCCTACACAGTAGATGTGATTTTGCAGAGAAGGGGCTTGGTGTGGTGCTGTGACTAATGCCAGGGCAATGAAGTTCATGATGATTCGTCTTACTGCGACCCTCTGCCTGCCTCCCAGAATGGAGCTTTAAGACCACCAGTTTTAAGACTGCAGGACCTCTCCAGATACCACATGACCCACGGAAGCAAGAATACCCCCAAACATGGTACCAACGGACATTCCACAGAATTCTGATCCTAGGAGAAGTTCTGAAGCGCTGTCAGAAACGTGTCCCTGCTTCAATATGCAGGGGATAACAATTGAGACTAGCTGTTTTTTACCCTAGAAGCTTTCTTAGAACCTTTAAGAAGCAAGTGCAGCTGAGCCCCAGTGGCGTAGTGGTTGTGCTTGGGACTGCGGCCCACTGGGTTGGAGGTTCAAATCCAGCAGCAGCTCTCCAGGAGCAAGGCTGGGCCTCCTACTCCCACTATCAGAAGGCAGTGATGCTCCCCCCCCCCCCAAAAAGAAGCAAGTGCACAGGACTTTGGGTAAAGCTGGCTATCTAGAGCAACTACAATCCCTCTTCAACAAAGACATGAGAAAACAGATACAAACGGGAAACATGAGTCCCAAATCTCTGAAGTTAAAACAAACGCTAACCATGGCACAGGAGGCTGCTAGTGGAAAATGAACCATCGCTGATTCCCCAGGATGCCCTTGCATGCATGGAGGGCTCCCAGCTCCACCCTCTCAAGCTTGGTAGTTCCTGCAAAACCTTACACAGTGAGGGAGGAGCTTGCGGGGCTGTCAGTAACCCTGTCCTGGGCTTAGGGGTGTTTTATGTAACACTAGAGCAGTGGGGTCTCCCCACCAGCATGCTCTGCAACAGGAGCTACAGCAAACGTTCAGCTCTGTGCCCCGAAAAGGCTAGCAGTATTCTGGGGCGACTGGGGCTGACCTGGTTGTTTTTGTGTATCTGTTTTCTCTTTGTGCTTTTCTTTCTTTCTCTTTGTTTGGTTGTTTCCATAAACTGCTGAAAGAGAGGCACAGGATGGATGCAAGAGGGAGAGAACCATCCCTAACTCCCCAGAAGCCCTGGCATCCAGAGGTCACTGCCTTGCACTCGCATGCACTCCAACGGCACTCCTGGAATGGGACCTAGAGAAGCACCTGCTGGTGACTGGGCAAGAGGAAAAAGATGCTGCTGGCCTGTGTCGTCTTCTTCCTCTTTTTAAAATTCTTATTTACTTGTATTGATTTTTATTGACTAAATAAAGACCTGAATGTAAACTCTAGAACTATAAAGATCAACGGGAAAATAGCCACAAGCTTAGGGACTCTAGTGTGTGGCACTTTTCACAATAGCACGAAGATGGAAACAACAGCCATGCCCATCAGAAGGAGACAGGATAAACAAACCGGGGTATGTATGCACAGGGGAAGACAGTACAATGATGAAGCCATGAGATACTTTACGCCATGGAGGGATGTGGAGGAAGTTCATCAAACACAAAAAGAAAAATATTATATGACTTTCCTGTGTTATTAAAAAAAATCAAGAAAATCATCAGAACCCCTGTCTGAGTTTTCAGTTCTGCCTAGACCAGAGCACATACACTGATATAAGTAAGAGCTCATGACACCCAGAATTCAGGTCAGATAAACCCCCTCCTTTGAAAAAATCAAGAAAATCATCAGAACCCCTGTCTGGGCTTTCAGTTCTGCCTAGACCAGAGCACATACACTGGTACAAATAAGAGCTCATGACACCCAGAATTCAGGTCCGATAAACCCCCTCGAGAACAGACATGGGAGTAGCGATACCAGGAGGGTAAGGGGAAGGTGCTAGGAGGAGGGGAGGCAGGGGGAAGTGATCACAAGGATCAAGGCACAATCCCACACAGGAGATAAGCAACAGAAATGTTGGTTAAGAGAGATAGTGGTCAATATAAGATATGAATACATTAATAATTTATAATTTACCAAGGATCAAGAGGGTGGGAGAAGGGAGGGAGGTAAAAAAAGTGGCCATGATACCAAGGGCTCAAATAGAAAGTAAATGCTTAGAAAATGATTGATGGCAACATGTTACAAAAATGCTTGATGCAACTGATGAATTGAATGTTATAAGAGCTGTAAGAGCCCCCAATGAAATGATGTCTTAATGAAATCATGAAAATCTCCATGTAACCGGATTTTAGCCCAGGGTGCTAGCATAGAGAGGAGAGGGCTAGACCTGGATGTTGAGGAGGCCTGGGGTGACTACTCCAGGTAACATGGGCCGCGTGGCAGGGGAAAAGCTGCACCAACACCAGACAGTGTTTTCGGCCTCTCTGTAATGAGAGGAGCTTTCTTACCCTTGGGGAGTGGTTTAGGAAAATTAACCCTCAGAGAACCCCCAGTCCCCGTGGCTTTGGATGTGCATATTACAAAACAAATCCAGAGCATGGGAAGGCCAACTCATCCTGCGAGGCTGTGGGCATGGGCACAGGAGGGCGCATGCCTCATCAAGGGCACCAATCAGGGAGAGCCAGAGAGTTCTGAACAGTGACGGGTGGCTCAGAAGATGGCTGCCAAGTAGCAAGCACTGCTGGCAGTGCTGTGAGTCATTGCAACAAGTTATTCGATGGAATTAAGTCATTGTCTCTTCCCTGATTTTTTTTTAACCCTCTTGATTAAAAAAAGAAAGAAAGAAAAGAAAAAAAAACACTACACACAACAGGCTGTGTGATTTTCTGGGAGGATCAGATGAGGTTCTATGAAAGAAATTGAGTGAAGTGCTCAAATTCTTTTCCTGGGTCTTCACAGGGTCTCTGGATCGCTGCCCAGTAGAGCTTTGAGGTGGTGCCCAGTGCCTCTTGGGAAACCAGCAATTAATTGCTGTTTTGAGTCGCTTAAACTTGTGGAGATCCAATATGTGTCAGATAAGAATTGGGCTCCATGGGTAGCTGTGATCGGTGAGTCTGAAACATTCATGGCTGCCAGTTACACTGAGACTGTAACCACATTTTTACTTTCTGTACAACAAAGAAGCTTTGTAAATAAAATCTTAACATTTTCAAAAAAAAAAAAGAATTGGGCTCCATTTGTGACAGCTGTTTGAAAGGTCAACAGACCTTTCTTCTGAGAGACGTCTGGGTGGACTTGAACCCCCAACCTTTAAGTTTTAGCCACCAACTTCTTTCACTATTTGTACCATCAGGGGACTTGCGCAAATCTGGTACCTGTGAAGTTCACCTCCAAACAGAAGAGTTGGGGGAGTGGACCAGGGGAGTTGGGGGATGGGGAGGGGTGGGGAGATGCAGCTGGCCCTGGAGTGGGAGGGGAGAGGGACCACACTCCAGCAGCTGCGTTTGTTAGCACCAAAACACAGGACCATCATTTCAGATCTGATCTGTAAATGTTTAAAGCCTGAGTCAAGCACCTGATTCATAAGGAAGAGCATGAATCAGCATCCTCCTAAACTGTAAATATTACGAAGTAAATATTTTCTTAGAAGCACAGTCTTCCCTTGACTGCTGGCCTGGTGGCAGTTTGATTAGCACCCCCCAAACAATGCAGGAGTTTTTAGGGAATGAGCAATTATAACTGTGACCCTCCACTACTATTGCTCTGGGATGGTCTCCTTCTGGCAACTATTGGGGTGAATCCTTGGATCCTGGAGGGTGAGACGTTCAGAGATGGGGACATTCACAGAAAGGAGGAATGCTTTGCTCAAGGCAACAAAATGAATTGGAGGCAGAGCCAGGCCTGTGACCTCAGGCCTACTGATGTGACTGCTGCTGTTCAGTGTGGCATGGGGCAAAACTCTCCTGTCTTCTGCCTGCGATGGTTTGTTCATTCACTCATCCTCCATTTCATTCAATACCCACCAAAAACTTGCTATCAATTTACCATGGTGTTAGAAGACTCTCAGTTTCCCACAGTTAGTCCATACAGATGTGGACTTTTGATAAGAATCTTACCAGTCCAGTCTCTACTTCCTCCTGATCTACTAAGCCCCAGTGGGAGTTTTAGTTAGCACTGAGGATGGTGTCGCCTCACCTCTGACACTCCAACGGTGTAATCCCAAGTGAATCACCAAGCCAGGGTCTTCCCATCAGGAAAATCAAACTAATGTTAGTACCTATTTTGTGGGCTGTTGCAAAAATACAAGATGAGGTACACAAAGCCCTTGACATGGTATTCAGCTGGTGCTCAATGGGTGAAGGACAATGAATAAGTAAGAAGTACATATCACTGCTCTGGCTGTGGTTGTGTAAGGCCAGTCTCCGGAGGCTGCAATCAATGCAGCTCCCCTCGGCAATTCTGAAAGCTGGGTTCTGCTTCCTTTGCTCATGGGCCCAGGTACCTCCTGTATTTTATAAATTGCCTAGTTCTTCCCAGGCCAGATCAGGGAGGTCTAGCCCTGCATCCATCTGTGTCAGGTGAGCCTGACTTCCCTGAGTCTCAGTGAGCTTTAAGTCAGCGTGAGATCCCTGGAGCCCCACCTTCATTCAGGAAGGTGGCTTTTTCTGGGGACAGCAGCAAGGACAAAACTGCATTGTTTTAAGTATTAACTGGTGAAAAACCCTCATGCAACGGACATGATGAGTCATCTGTGAAAGTAAGCCAGGACATTTTTAGTTATCTTTGCTGCTCTTGACTTGCTTTTCCCTCTTTCATGTTGGAATGTCAATGTGCCGGAGGAATTGGGAAGCTGGACTGAGATCTTTGGGAAGCAGGAGAGGAAGGTAATGGTAAGTTAGTGATGATATGCTTTGGAGAGACTTCTGCTCTCGGCATTTTTCCTTCTGTGGAAGGAACCCCTGTTTACAAGGGATGGCTCCCGTGGCCACATCTCTGCCTCTGTGATCCTGCCTCCTGCATGTGACTGGTAGATCCTGGCATAAGCTGTGCCTATCAGATTCCCTCTGCTGATATCTTAGAGCTGAGAGTCACAGGACTGTGGTCAAGCTTACGGTTGTACCCTTGACCCTCGGAGTGGACTGAGTACCCAGGGAATCTGCAAGAGGTTGGAGTGGCATAAGGGAAGAAAATTTGAAAATAGTATTTAACTTTAAAAGTAAGAACAATGTAAACTTGTCTTAATGTTGAAGTTGATTAAATGATGCCTTCATTCAGTCCACAGGCCAAAAGGCCACTGGCACGTCCACTTCATGAGATGTCCTTGGGGAAAAAGGAAATTCTGTAATGCTGAGGTGTTTATGTAATGCGCTTCTTGGTTACTTTGAGTGAAGGAGATCTATATTTAATATGCACCCCACTGGGGGATTCGTGGAATACATGAATCTAGTTTCAACCAAAACTGATGATCACAAAATGGCCGAGTGTCTTAAAAAGTCTCCTGCAAAGAATTGTGAAGCACCGAAAAAACTAATAATGAAACCACAAGAAACTTTTAAAAAATTTACTGTGTAAACTGATGGATAATAGTGTCATGACCAGTCAAGATGGCCATTCCTCTATGTTAGGTGTTCAAGATCCGGCCTGTCCTGCTCTGCTGGACACTTAAATATTATCCAGGATGACACATGAAGTACCCATCGAGCCTCCTTGTTTGCTGGTTGAATTTGGCCAATGGACCAAACTAAATAGAAGGAGAGAAAAATTTTCCTGTTCCCTCTTTACCTTAACCCTACATCTCCGGCGGTGCCCGTACTCTCTACTCTGCATCGCCGTTGGGCCAAATCCACCTCAAGCAGCCCTGTAGGGCAGAGCAGAACTGCCGGAGGTTTCCAAGACTGCACATCTTTTCAGAAGCAGACTTCCACAGCTTTCCCCCTGGCCTTTCAATTAGCAGCTGCAGGGTTTAACCACTGTGCTCTCCAGACTCCTTGGCGGTGTAACTATGGCTTACTCTGGAGGAACCCTCTTCCCTGGTTGCGTGGTCATCATGGGCCCCTGGTCCCACCATCTTTCTCACTGCTGGCTCCCTTTGGCTGACATGTCCTAACCTGCTAAGGGGGTTGGTGCCTGCTGGGGGGCCTACTTGATCATCTCTTTCAAACATGAGTCAGTTTGCTCAGAGTGGACTGTGAGTACCCAGGGAATCTGCAAGAGGTTGGAATGGCATACGGGAAGAAAATCCGAAATTGGTATTTAATTTTAAAAGTAAGAACAATGTAAACTTGTCTTAATGTTGAAGTCAATTAGCATTAAGATGACTTAATCTCCCTTAGATGGCTACAATATGGATTATGTAAAGTGCCAACTCAAGATTTTTAAAAATAATGCAGCATAATCAATCACCTTTCACTCACTAAAGACTGCTGTTTCTATGGAAATCAAAAATATATATATAGTGTCAAAAACACATTCTTTTCAAAGTAGCATTTAATCTTTTCCGTTAAACAGTCTATTTTATAACTAGCATATCAATAGAGCAGCTTATGTGTCTATTTTAAGTTACATAAATTACAAGTGCATACTAATTTTTTAAAACTTATGATACACATGATAATAAAATAAAAAGTTTGGGAAGAAAAAAAAATCTTCTCTAGAGAAAAGGTGACCAATTTCTGTTGAATCCCCAACCCTGTCCTAAGTCCACCCTTCCTGTGA
>PVJH01014400.1:41577-56499 GCA_004026705.1 Nesogale talazaci
GCTCCTTAAAGATTGAGAATATGGCAGAGCTTCTTTTAGGGAAATGTAACTATTGAGGGCACAGAAAATAGAGGTGAGTCTATATGTTCAATGCTAGACTCCAATAAATAATGTATATTTATTGAGGGCTTATATGCAAGTATTTTTACACAACAATTCATTTGACCCTCATAACAATTCTTTGAGCCAATAATATTATCATCAGCAGCCTTGTTTTACAGGGAATAGAAGTAAGACAGGGAGAGGTGAGGTTATTCCTGAGGTCTCAAGTAATCAATGGAGTTGATGTGAATTTTGACCATCCAATTTGAGAACCTAAGATTCCAACTACTACTCTAGCCTATCTCTGCTGCAGACTGAACGACCTCAGCCATCTCTAGGGAGATACCTTGGAGAGTCACAAACACCAGCTTGACATGGGTGTAGGGCCCATGAAATACACAACTTTCTTCAATTTCTTTGGTGTTTCCTTCCCCCCACTATCATGACCTCAATTCTACCTTACAAGTGGGATTACTCCAGATAAGAGACCAAAACACAGGCAATCCAGGATAGATAAACCCCTCAAGGCAACAAGGAGAGTAGGGTAGAGTGGCAGGGGGAAGGGAGAATCAAGCACAAGGATTAATCTATATCCCCCTCCCAGGGAGACAAATAACAGAAAAGTGTGTGAGGAACGATGGAAGATGGTGTAAGACATGAGAATAATAATCTATAACGTTAATTATAGATTATTCTATAAAGTTCATGAGGGAAGAAGGAAGGGGAGGAAGGGAGGGAGAAGAAATGGGAAGCTGATATCAGGGGCTCAAGTGGGAAGAGAATGCTTTGAAAATGATGATGGCAGCATATATGTAAATGTGCTTGACACACTGGATGAATGTATGGATTGTGATAAGACATGTAAGAGGCCCCAATAAACATAAGGGGAAAAAAAGGTGGTTGTAGGACATAGCCTACAACTTATCAATAGAAAGCTCATGATTCTAGATTTGTGAATGGAGACTTCACAAAGGAAGTAATTTCTGAATTGAGAAAGGGGCTGTTAATGGGCAAGGTTATGAGGCCTGATCAAGGCTTTCACAAACTAAACAAAGACAAAGGAGAGGCGCAGTGTGGAGGAGGCTTAGTAGGGCAGCTTCTGGTCGAATTAGCAGTGGTAAAGACCTTCTGGGTTCAAACCACAAGATCAGAAACTGGGTTAGCTTTCTTTCTCTGCCCTGCTTCTTGGTGTAAGTCACAAGGAGACAGAACATGTTGGAGGCATGGAATCTGATGGTTGGGGGTTTTATTGGTTACTAGTTAGAGACCTAATTCACTGACTTCATTTGCTGATAAATATCTCCCTTAGAGGGTTACAAAATGGGTTTAATGGGTTAATAGACATAAAATGCCTAGAACACACTTAAACAATGGTAATGACCTTGCCTTATCATCTCTTGCCTATCTGTGAAGTAACCTAGAAGAAGCCATTTAAGCCCATCACTGTCTAGTCAATTGAAACTCACAGGGAACCTTGAAGATGGCCGGAATCAAGAGATGGTTTGGTGTGGACCTGGGGAGAAAAGTCCCTCTCCAGATACTTCCAGCTTGATGCTGTTTTGCGGAAGTAAGAACTTCAAATCAAACCAGATTCCCAGCAGACCTCTCAGGAGCAGAAAGGGTGAGAGTGGGAACTTGGGTGCCCACCTTCAGGGGACCCATTTGTGACAGCCCCTACATCCTCTGCCCTTTGCTTTCTCCCTAGAGCATGGCGTAAGTCTCACCAGGCTCACTACCAGAGGGAAGAACTTTTAAGATGTCCATCCTGCAGTTCTATAGTGAGCGTGATGCTTCTCCAGACACGTTTGTTTCCTTCCATATGAAGGGAGCCCTGAGAGACGAATACTCCTGGGTCCCCTTCAGGGTGATGGCTCACCTGACTGGGGAGTCTGAGATAGAATAACCATGCATAACTCAAGGGTCCTCAAACTACGGCCCTTGGGCCACATGTGGCCCACCGAGGACATTTATTCAGCCCACCAGGTGTTTTTGCCGCCACTACTGGTCCTGCTTAGCAGCCAACTCATCCTCAGCCTGCAGTGAATTTGTTCATAGTTATCTTTTTAAAAAACTATAGTCTGGCCCTTCAACGGTTTGAGGGACAGTGAACTGGTCCCCTGTTTAAGAAATTTGAGGACCCCTTCCTCTTTGCCTTTCTCTTGGAAATGAGCCACCTATAGGATGCACACATCCTGTCTACCCCTCTCCATTCTCTGAAGCTTAAAGCGCCTGCTTTCAATTGGGGCGGGGTGAGGGTGGGGCAAAGGGGCAGACAGGCACTGTCTGGGAGCAAACCAAACCAGACTCCATGCTATAGACTTGATGCCAGCTCATGGCGACTCTCGAGAGCAGGCAGAACTGCCCCTTTGAGTCTCTGAGAGTGTAACTGCCTGCAGGAGTAGAAAGCCCTGTCTTCCTCCCAAGGAGCAGCAGGTGGTTTCAAACCACTGACCTTGGAGATGGCAGCCCAAAGCTTAACCACTCTGACACCAGGGCTACCGGGGCTGGGAGAATGCTTGGGCTTAATTCAAGATGAGGAAGTCTACTTGCCTACCCATATAAATCTAACACCAGCTTTATCGGTCATTAAAATTATGATATTAGACTCTGAATTCTCAGACAGTAACAAAAACAAAAAGTCCTAGAACTTAAGTGAAGGATGAGTCCATTGCAAATCAAAAAGACCTTGAAGGAAGGAATAAAAGTACTCCAGGGCTATAAAGCTTTATGAGAGCAGAAAGCCTCATCTTTGCCCCGTGAAGCAGCTGGAGGATCCTGCTAAGCTCCTGATTTGCAGCCACCAGGGCTCCTGCTAAGTGAACACCAGCAGCGTTATGGAGCCTCCTGAAAGACCCAGCAGGTGCTAACTGCCAATCATCGAGAGACTATGCCTACCAATCTCTTTGGAGCCATTAATATAGGTGAGAGGGAAAAAAAACCCAAACTGTCAATTATAGATGGTCAGAGTCAAAATCCAGTGCAGCCACTTCTTTGATGCAATCTCTGGAGGAGGGCAGACATGGCCTAGACAGAATAATATTCTTATTCAAAGTGCTGAGTAAGAATAGACCCTAGACATGGACTCTAACCTTGCCAGGTTGGTGCTACCCTGATCTCTCTCTTATTGGTAAGTGTAGCTTAGTCTGTGGTGGGGGCACAGTCACTCCCTGTGGTCAGCTGCGGCAGAATCCCCTGTGGCCTCTGTAGGTCCCTTCCTTTGGCAGCCATCAGGCCCTCGGTATACAGTTCAAGTTCGCATTGACCTGCAGCTCACTAACTTTTCCTGGGCTTTGCTGGGATCATTCACTTCCCCATGTCATAGTTGGGTCTTGTGTCAATCTAGCTGGGCCACTGGTTTGACGGTTGAACTAAACTCACTGCCACTGAGTCACTGTCAACTCACAGGGACCTGAGAGTACAGAGTTCTTGCCCCCGGGGCTTTCTTTATGAAACTGGAATTCTTTATGACAATAAAAGGCCTCATCTTTCTTCCAGGGAGTGGCTTGTGGTTTCAAACAGCTGACCTTTCTGTTAACAGCCCAATGTAACCACGATAACTCCAGGATCCGTTTGCTGGTTAAGCCCTATTAATTTCTCATAGTGTGATCCAATGCAATGCAATGCCCCACGCAGATCCTTGGGCATGTGACCTTGCTTCCAATAGATGGTAAGTGGACCCGGGAAGAGCTGGCTTGTTTTTCGCTGGAACGGATCTGTTGGGCAGCTAGAATGGAGCCAAATGTGGGGGGTTGTCCCTCCAACGATGCCTGCAAAGGCCCACTTAGAGGGGTGGGAAAGAAACCAGGTACTAATTGGGTACCCATGGGGAGACCCAAACTGGCCATGCAGAAACTAGGACCCTTGGCACAGGTGAAACCTACAATCTACCTCCACCTGGGATCATGACATCACCCAGGTGCATTTAAACAGAGCCAATAAGATCAGGCAAAAATGTCCACCACGCTTCCCCAGCCAGAGGCGTTAAACACCTCGGCTATTGGGAGACTGGGTCTCTTTTTTTTTAACCCTGCTCCTGTTCAACTGCAGGCAGAGGGGGATGTCTCTCTTCCACGTGCGGATGCAAACGTGCCTGAGTGCCCACTCTGGGCCTAAATGATCTTGATCTCTTGTCTTCTTGGTCCCTGGAGACCCCCCAGTTCCGTGTGTGTGGGAGTTATTTTCCACGTCGTTGTGCCTAGCTGTGACCCCCGACAGGCTTCTGCAGGTTGGCACGCTTTCCCTTTTGAGGGCACGCGTGTACCCTTTTGAGACTGTCAGACCTTTTCTTTTCCTTTTTAAAAACTCACTTGGATTACAAAATGCTCCTGTGACATGAATTCTTTCTCTGCCATGTAGCAAGAATCGAGGTAACCCCATCCAGTAACAAATCCTACATCTGGTTCAGCGACCTCCAGTTCTATGACCTTGAGCTAACAGCCTGCCATATTGCCTGCTGACCTTGCATTCCTTTGCCGCTTCAGCCACCATCAGTTATTCAAGTCAGGAAAAGCTTCCAACCTAACACCTGACCCACAGACTTGGCACCTGCCCAGACTTGAACTTGTTTATTTCTATAATTGCATGAGCCATTTTCTTGGTAGACAATTCTATCTATACACATTTGTAAACATCCCATGTTTTGGGTCTCTAGATAACCCAGTCTAGGACACCCATATACCGTGTACATACTGATATCCCTGTTCATAAAAATCTCAGTCTCCACTAAGTAGTGTTTTCAAACTTTGTACACCACCCTCCCAAATTGGGCCATCTCTGTGCACCACCTATACCTTTAGTTATTTTAAAAAAAGAAAATGGACTAGTGATGATTCAGAAATACAGGATTGAAAGCCTAGCTTTGTCATTTACTAGCTTTGTGCTCCTGGACAAGTTTCTTTTTAACCCACTCTGTGCTTCATGTGTGACACAGGGTAATAGAAAGGTCCCTGTCTCAGAGACACCCCCCTCACGGGTTGCTGTGCAGATTTACTGAGATACTGCAAGTCCAGCATTAGACAACACCTAGTGCACCAAAAGCCTTTAGTCAGCCTTAGCTACTATTGTCTTACATTTATTTAAAAGGAAGCTTAGTATCTCTACCGTACATGGAAAAATCAGTACCACTTGCCACAAATAGAGTTATTATAAAAATAAATGAAATGAAAACAGTTATTAAATCCTAGCTATTGCCTGCCAAGGGCTCCATGCCCAAGGCCTGTTCTGTTTGTCAAAAAGGGAGACAAGCAAGTGTCAGAAGAAAGATGTGAAGGACACCGTCAGCTCAAACTACGGGAACTGACTCATCTCCATTTCCCAGGACTGTCTGGTTTGGGCGATGAAGTCCAGAGGTTCTGGTCACCACCTTGCTTCAAATGGAGGCTTTCTGCTCAATCAGAAGAACTGACAAGAATTGCAAAGGAGAAGCGTGATTCTGGGCGCTTAAGGTGTAGTCAGTGCCCTACTTAAAACATGAGTTTGCAGAATCAGCTCCGACCTTGGAAATAGTTCACAAGTTCAGCTCTGAGAACTGAGCTTTCAAGCCCATCAATGCAGGGGAGAGCCACCCCAGGTATGGAACACTGAGAGGGTCTTTGAAAATAACTGTGTTTGCAAGTGACATGGAGGACAGAAGCCCAAGGGGAAATGCCACACGGCCACCATGGTTCCGCTTCACAAAACCAGCCACGGGAAACAGAGTGGGGAGGTGCATTTCATGATCTGTAAAAGGACCCTGGTGGAACGTTCTGTTAAATAAAGCAGATTACAAAATTGGTACAGTAAGACAGGAGCTTGAGAACATAGAGAAATAGGAATATGGGGAAGAAACAGACCTTAATATCAGCAGTGCTTATCACTGAGTGATGGAATTATAGAGGAACTTTTATTTCTTTATGTGTCTTTCTACATTTTATTATTTATACTTTTAAAGAGATGTTGACAAAGAATGTCTATGATGAAAAAGGGGGAAAAAAGTGAGCAAAATGTTTTTAGAGTAAAAAATCGATGGAAATTTGCCCACCAATTTTTTTGCAGGACTGTCTCTCACAGCCAAGAGAGGAAACATCCAAGCAGGCCTCCCCAAGTCAACCCAGTACTATAGACAGGTACAATGGCCTTTTATTTTGCCCTCAAAAGAAATGAATTCTCGGTGCATGTTTTGACATGGATGACTCTTGAAAACATTGCATTTCAGTGAAATAAGTCAGACACAAAAGAATAAGCATTCTATGATCTCATTCCCACCCCCCTCCACATCCACTGCCCTGGTGGGAGTAGGAAGGCCAGCCTTGCTCCTGGAGAGCTGCTGCTGGATTTGAACCATCAACCCTGTGGGCCACAGTCCCACACACAACCACTGTGCCACTGGGGCTCAGCTCCTATGACCTCATTTATATGCAACATCTAGAACAGTTAAAGGAAAGTAGATGGGTGGTTGCCATGGGCTGTAGGAAGAGGGGAATGTGGAACTAATGTTTCATAGGAACAGAGTTTCTGTTTGGGGTGATTATAGAAAGTTTGGAAATCAGCAGTGGTAATGATTGTACAACATGGAGAGTTTGATTACTGGCACTGGTTTATGTACTTGAAAATGGTTAAAAGACAAATTTTGTGCGGCATATATTTTCCCATAATAAAAACAAAGTTAACCTGGAGAAGGGTGTGAAACATGGTGAGTCCCAGCTCCAGCAAACCAGCAGTTGCATGTGGTCTGCGGTAGGGAGACCACTGCAGGGAGGGAGAGGAGGGAGTTTCTGGTTTCCTCACTTTCCTGCTCCCCTGGAGAAGTTAGGATTGTCCAGAGTTGTAGGCATGTGGTACCTCTGCTAAGGCTCTGGATCTAAAGAGTACAGCCCGTGAGCTGACCTGGACTATTGGGTCAACTCCTAATCAAACACAGCAGCCAGTGATCCTCTTTTCTTGAATTGCCTAACAGGTGGACTGGCCCTGAGACCAGAGTTACTGTTGGAGGCACGGTAACATCTAACGTCAGATGCACTCACCTTGGACAGAGGTGGCCAGAGCTGGGACACACCTTTGCATTGTGTGCCTTTGGGCATGTTGCGCCACCTCACTGAGCAGCTGTGTCCTCAGTTCTAGCACAAGGACTCAAGTAAATAATATATCTACCACAGATCTTGGTGTAAGGTAGAAGCTCAATGAATGTCATTTTTCTTTGCTTTCACATCTACTATATGTACTTTACTCATGGGCTTAGATAGATAGATATGGATATACATACATGTTTATTTTGGACCTACAACATGACAATAAGCTCTCCATCTCCCCCAAACAAGTACTCACCGAAAGGCAGAATATGTGGGCTCCAAGCCCTCTCCTCCCCCGAGCTATTCAGTTCCTCCTTTTTCAACAAATAGAATCCCTCTGGTGGTGGATGGCCAAGTCACCAAGAGGAAGCTAAGGGGCAGTTCTGTGAGCCTATCCAGGACAGGGCGTGGGGTGGAGAGCGGGTACAGAGCTTGAGATCTCCCCCTTGAATCCTTTCAAGCAGACTGGAAGAATCTGATAATCAGGTACATATAGAAGGAGGCTTCAAAACGTTTGTGAAAAAATGGAATTAAGAAAGATGGAAATTTCCATGAATTTTCCGAAGCCCTCTCATACCTATCAATGTGTCATTGAATCAGATCACATGTTATAAACATCATGCACACTTAGTCATCCAAAGAGATTAAACCTGAGCATTTACTACCCTCCCTGCTCCATGAGAGCACTGGGGGCACAGTGAGAATGAGGGTGGGCAGAATGCTCCTCTCACAACTTCATTACCAACACTACCCTAGAGGTAAGGGGCATAGACTGGGAAGTTATGGATCCAGTCAGCCCACCAGACAAAGAATCTGGTTTCCTCTCCCAGGAACTCCCACTACTCCCACCCCAACAACTCTGAGCCCACACCACCTGACCCCCACAGAGAATTTAGATTCCAGTAGGGATTGCACAACCGTAACTGCCCTTATATCCAAGATACTGTTTAAAGGCCCTGCTTTGTCACTTGGTGGTGAGTGACCATGAGCAAGTTATTTAAAGTACTGGAATCTTGTTTCTAAGTCTAAGGTGAAGATGTACCCTGCATAGGATTGTCCCACACAGCACATGCAATCATGCATTGAGAGCCTTAGGCACCGACGTTGGAATAACATGTGCTCCCCACAACCCTCTCAGAAAAGATACTGCTTGGCCTTCATCACAGGATAGTGGGTAAGGGCCCAAACGTCAAGGATGGGCTCCTGGAGTCAAAAGCTAACTCCTTCGTTCTCAGCTGAGGATGGAAATGATCGTCTTTTGTGGGGTAGTCATATGACATTGGGCTGTTAAACACAGGTCAGCAATTCAACAGCACCCCATGGGGAAAAGATGAGGCTTTCTATTCCCGTTGAGTGACAGTCTTGGAAATTCGTAAGGCAGTTCGACCCTGTCCTATAGGCTCGCTATGAGTCAGAAAAGACTCAGTGGCTGTGAGTCTGTGTTCGTCCTTGTTTTTAAGCATACAGTAGACATACTCAGAACAGTGTCTGACCTTGCCTTAAAAATGACATAAGGATTTGTATCTCCCTAAGCCCCCCAGAAAACGTGTGTGTGGTGACATCTGATCATGTGTAGCACACAATTAAACCTCAAGGTGATTTTAGAGAACAAGCATGCAGGAAATTTTTCTTCCAATAAATGCCCAACTTAATAAGAAGTAGACAAGGTACATCAACTGTGACTACAAAAAGCCACCTCCAGTACACACACACACACACACACACACACACGCACATACCACTGAACCATGAATCAAACAAACCTGGCAACTGAATTATTCAGTCCATTCAAACTCACAAGACACTATTCAAGACAGGCACGGAGTCTCACACTGAGGGCGAGCACTGCAGTCAGAGTCACACAGACCCGTGTTCTAGCTCTGCTCCTAAACACTTTAGGTAAATCACTTAACCCGAGCTCCCCCTGCATAAGGAAGGGTGGGTGTGAGTCTCGCAGCCTCCCAGAATCACAGCACAGCCTGAGCAGGTCCTGAGCAAGCCCTAGTGTTCCCCTCCCTCTTAGGTAACGCCCTCCTTTTCCTGCAGAAAGCTCAGGCAAGTTCTGGGACTGTTTGACTCCACCCCACCCCCACACCCCACACCCCAACCTGAAGGTGTTGAGAGTGGTAGCTGCCAGTTCTAAGGGGCTGGGGCTCTGGCCAGGGACCCCAGACCCTGGGCTGCTATTTCTTCCAACTTCAGGGTCTCTCCGGGCTTTTCCAACTGTTTACTGGGCAGGAGGAAGCCAGGCAGTTGGTACCTCTCTTTGGCCTCTGACTTCCACCAGTCTTTCCTTTGGTAAAAATCCACCTGAGTTTGACTCACTCTCCGAATAGTCTTGACACTGAGCCTCTGAAGGTGAGCAGCGTTGAGGGCACAGGCCAGGGCCCAGAGGGCCCACGCAGCCCTCCAGAGAGCAGGAAAAAGGGCACAGGCTGGCAAAACCGGAGGCAGACAGGAAGAGGGAAACAGAGATGAAAACAGGAGCTGTGACCAGAACACAGGCAGGGCAGGATCCAGGAAGGAGGTAAGGATGGGCAGGGCAGAGTTCAAGTTAGGCAGACAGAGGCGTTCAAGCACTGGGAGAGTACCATGCAGGGCTGGGAAAGGGGTGTCGGGCAGAAGGGAAGAAGCCAAGACTCTCTCGCTTGCTCTAAAGGGATCCACAAGGACACTGGGAATAAGGCTTGCTAGCCGTGAGCCACCTTTCCACCTTAATCTGTGCGTGCCTCCCAACAGCTAGCAAAAGGAAGAGGATTTAGCAGGAGTCATTTCTTAGTTAAAAATAAATAAATAAATAAGACAGCAATAAAGACTCCAACTCGAATGCCGCCCAAGCCCAACAAAGCCAACTTCTCCGGAGAGGTTCATGTTTGGTGCCCCTATCCCAGCACCCTGTACCTTTAAGGAGAAGGGCTCCCTCCGCTTCTTCACTGAAGAGGCAGGTTATTCTCCAAGATAGCAATTACTTACCTAAAACTGAGTTATTCTCCTTCCCTCCTCTGGCCAGCCTCCCTTCACTCTAGGGAGCTTTTACCATTTAAGGTCAATGTTACATCTGGCTCGGGAGCTGAGAAGAGAGCCTCTCTCTGGCTGCCGAGCCTCCACTGCCCGCCTCCTCCAGAGGGGCTGGGACTGAGTGCTGCGAACTCCTCGGGGAGCCCCCTCTGGGCAGCCTCAAGGGGTTCGTGGCACGGGAAACTCACTTGGCTAGCTTTAGGGTTCAGGGCTGCCTGGACCTTCAGGCAGAAACTTGCCTTGGGCCCCTCCCATAGACACACACTCAGGTAGATGGCAGGATCAATGGGCAGCACATGCCACAGGTCACTGTCCTTGACTGGATGGGGACCCAAGGGTCTTTGCAGAACCAGTTCCCAGCTTGGAGGCCCCAGCAAGCATGTGAGTGTGGACAAGACCCTGGCCTAGTGCCAGCAGAAACTGGGAACATTTCCTGTCCTGAAGAGCTGTGGGAGGCAGCTACGCCCACCTTCGACCCTTGGTATTGTCAGAAGCAAGGGCCTGGGAGAACCAGCTAATGCCAGACCTGGCACTGGCCACGGGATTGTACCCCCTGCTCCTGCACCTCACAGCCAGTGGTCTACACACTGCCGACCCCCAGTCTCCTCGTCTATCCAGTGGAAATAACAGTGATAAGTCCTGACTCAGAAGGCTGGTGGGAGGATTAAATGAGGTTAACAGTGAAGTGCCGGGCACTCAGCCAGCAACTCTTCATCTCTGACGTGCATCTTGCTCAAGTCCAGGTTGCCTTATTTCCTGCCAGTCCCCACGCTAACCTTGCTAACTCCTTACCCACCTCAGGGAGAGTGTGCACACGGGATCAAGCTTGCAGGCCACAGGGCAAGGCGCCTGGGGCTTGCTTGCCCTGGAGTTTGCGGCTGCAAAAGAGCAGCCTTGGATGGCGTGCCAGATCAAGTCCAGGCTGTGCCTTCTTTTCTTGCCCCTGCGCTGCTATACTAGAAAGACCACCCATGAGTGGCTTTAACAAAGGCAGACGTCTGTTTTCTCACAAGTTAGGAGTCCAGACGTTCTAATGCAGAGCTCCAGTTCTCGAGGAAGATTTTCTTTCTCCGTCATCCCTGGTTCAACATCTGTGGGACTGGCATTTCTTGGAGCATCTTGGCGTCCATTTGCCCTTGTCTAGGAGGTTTTGACACCACACGGGGACCCTGGCACCAAAGGGCACGCCTCCTTCCTGGTGCTTCTTTCTGGGTGGTAGGTTCTTTCCTTTCTGCACACCACCTTACCTCTTTGGCATCTCAAGAGGTCTCCTCAGGAGAACAACTAATCCTTTAGATTGTACCCTAGCTCATTAGCATAACTTCCTCTAATCCCGCCTCACTGGTGTAGCAGTAGGTAGGATTTACAACGCATAGGTTAATCTTGACCTGCTCCTTTTCCGACCTGAGCCGGCTCACCCCTCCTGGTGGTCCCCCACTTCCGCGAGGTCACCTTATTGATGCCGAACTTAGTGCAGACATCCGATCGGCATAGCGCACTGCAGCCCAGAACTCCTGGACTCAAGCGATCCTCCAGCCTCAGCCTCCCCAGTCGCTGGGACTACAGGTGTGCGTGACCCCACACCCAGCAATTAATCTTATCAGATCATAAAATGGAAGCTAATTCCTGCCATGGCCTAGCTCTGAGGACCCAAACATTGAGGGGACACCATTCAATCCATCACAGCCACTGTAATTTCAGATATAATTTCAGATAAGTACATTTTTAGTACACAATATGTTCCATGAAATAGTTGGGGTACAGTTATACTGAAGAGAAAAAGCAAAAACAAAAACACTGCACAGGACCTATTTGTAGCACACGCAAATATTTACTCAAACACATAAGAAGCTAGAGGGTGGGCTCGGGATCTGTCTCATCGCTCTGGTGTCTCCAGGGCCTAAGAGAGGGCCTGGCGCAACAAAGAAACAGCCATATGCAACCCGATTTTGCATGGGTCTATGTGTCACCTAGCAGCCCTGGTGGTATAGTGGCTCTCACTGGGCTGCTAGCAACGTGGTCAGCAGTTCAAAACCACCAGCCACTTGATGGGAGAACAATGGGGCTTTCTACCTCCTTAAAGAGCTGCGGTCTCAGAAGCTCACCGGAACAGTTCTCCCTCGTCCTGTGGGGTGGCCGTGAGGTGGCATCCACTCTGCGGCGGTGGATTTGCTTTAGAGACCTGTCACCCATTTACCTCCATTCAAAGACCCCTGCTTCTTAACTGAGAGCACGGGAAGGGAAGTCAGCCCCTTCACTAGCTGCTTGTTGCGGTGATGTGGAATTCTCACCATCTGGTTCACCTAATCCCGTAAAGTGGCTGGGGCTTTGGAGACCAACTATAAATGGTGTGACTTTCACAGAAAAATGGAACACTGATAACACTCTGGGGATGGAAATCGCCGTCGGAGACCAGATTTCCCTGGTTTAAAGTGCCAACGGCACTCGTCTGGACATTGCTGCTAAATATCATTTGAATCCCACTGTTCCCATTTCTACAAATGCCAACATCTCTCGCTTAACCAGAGTGTGTGAACCTCAGACTCCAAGGGCTCCTGGGAAGTGTCCACAATCTGCTCGGGAGATGGTGAGAAGAGCATTCCACCTGGAAGCCACTTTGGGGGCTTGCTCTGGAATTGGAGGCTTAACTCAGCTGAAGAAATCTCTGGGGCCAGGTTTCAGAAAATTTGGCCTTAAGAGAATTCCATGGTGACCAGCAGACTCCCCGCCCCGCATCCCCAACTCAGTCGCTGACCCCAAACCATGAAGTCCCTGCAGAGAGGTGATCAAAACTGAAGACAGTCTTAACAGACAGTCTTAACAAAAGCTGTATGTTAGGCATGTGGACGGTGACTTGCTAGCTGGTTTCTAGTTCAATTGGTTATCTAGTTACCAATGCTGAAGATATTGCAGCCACCTATATATAACTTAGTGCTGCCCACCAATAATAGACCTTTATGAAAACTAAAAAAAGATGAAGCCTTGGAACTCTGTGCGGCAGTTCTAGTGTCCAAGGACCGGTGAGTCTGAGTTTCAGCTCTACACAGTCTCACTGAAGTTAGCACAAGGAATAACTAACACTGACATTAGATGCCAGAATGATGACGTTGAAGGATATGTGAAGCAGATGCCAATGAAACGCTGCATAAGAAAACATTAGATGCCAGCGGGCAGGGTCATTGCTGGGACAAGCATTAAGGTCAGGCTGTCCATGCAGTAAACACTGTGAACAGTGTGAATGAGTCATGAGTTTATATTTGCAGGGAAGAGTATAATAAAGGCGTTGCTATCGACAGGTATTTAACTGATTTACCCTCCAGCACTGCTTCCTTCAAGAATCAACGTGTGTGGGCAGGAGCCTAACTCAAGCCTTTCTTTTCTCAAAGGCTTAGTGAACATTTCCGGTGTGTAAGATGTCGTGTTGGGCAGTGGGACTGTGACCGGAATACCCAGCCCTGCCCTCATGGTGTGTAGACTACTGAAGGTGACCTGTTTCTCTATAGGGAAGGGCATCCGTGGAGGCCAGGGACCCAGTGATGCACGAGGACTACTGACCACAGCTCTAAAAAAGGAGCTGTGTCCCTTGCTGTCCTGGTCACAGAGCTTCACAGCTTGCCTAAAAGCTAGCTTTTAATCCTTAAAAGAGCATGAGCAATTACTCAGGCTATATTTATCTTCGTTCCGGAGCCACGCAGGGATTTGGCCTCGCTGTACCAGAATCTCCAGTCCATCACTCACTCCCATTGGAGACAACCCTGTGTCCAGCATAAAAGCCATGGCGGCTCACAGGCACAGAGCTCGGCCAGGCTCTGGCCCAACGCCAGGGGAAAAGGATACAAGTTCCAGGCAAAAAGCATGTCCTGGGACAAAAGGAAGGCAAGTGAGGAGAAGTCGCTTTCTGCCAAAACACTGCCAGCCTTGGGACTGCTCCCTGGGATGACCTCACCGGAGTTCTGACTTCCCGACGCCTTTCAGACTTAGGGACTTAGGAGATGCCCAGCACCAAGCCAGCCCTGGATGAGGAAGTGTGAAGACAAATGGTCCAATCTGCAGGAGCCGTTTCCAGGCAACACGGACAGCCGTCAATTATTGAGCACAGTGCCAGGCAATGTGCCAGCCACCTCACATATATGGTTTCGCTCTTGCTTCACTGACTCCACGTGGCGGCAGACTTCCCGCATGGACTCAGACAGGGCACTTGCCATTGAGTCACCCAGTGTTTCTGACTCCAGAGTGCCATATGTCTAGCTGATTAGACAATCCATGCTAACGCTTCTGCCTCCTTGGGTCCAATTAAAGCGATAGCAAGAGACTCTTTTTTTTGGGGGGGGGGGGGCATCACTGCTCTCCAGTGGTGGGAGTAGGAGGCCCAGCTCCACTGCTGGAATTGAACCTCCGTCCCAGTGGGCCGCAGTCCCGCGCACAACCACTACGCCACCGGGGCTCAGCCCGAGACTCTTTTAAAAGAACTAAATTCTTAGTCACAAAGAGAACTGGGAGAAACTATGGGAGCATATGCTAGAAACTGATAGGAGGATGGCGAGTCAGGAGAAGAGGCCTCAGCTCTAGCCCTCGATAACTCACAGAGAAAACCAAGAGGGAAATATGCTTGGATGTCCCGGAGAGACTCTGGACTTACACAGACAAGTGGAATAAGGCCAGAAATGAGATCTGGTAGCAAACATATGGGAGCTTATTGAGAGTTTGTGAACAGAAAGGGTTAAGCCAAGGAACTTTTGAACACGGCATTTCACCTTTGGGCAAAAGTCACAAAAAAACAATGGCAGATATTGAATAGGTGTCTTTTTCATAAGCA
>PVJH01014401.1:0-57043 GCA_004026705.1 Nesogale talazaci
TGGACAGGAGAAGATTCCTTTTGGTTTCAAAGTTTCGTGTGAGAATGAAACTTCCGGTGTCATTAGCTGCTGCTGAATACCCCTTTCCCCCCTCCCCGCCCCCGGACACCCCCACCCACCATGTGATCTGACCCGTTTCCACAGACTCATTTTCAGAGGCTGGAATTGAACCAAGCTCCCCACATAGATGGTGAGAATCCTACCACTGAGCTAAGGAAGCTTCCAGAAGCTTCCTATGAAGATATTTCTGATGGTTTTTTTTTTTTTTGTATGAGAACTGAGTGGCTGGTTGCTCTATGGACTGTACTTGAACTTTAATGTTCAATAATAATCAGTCGAATCAGTCGAATAATAACTTAATTTCCATAGTATAATAATAGGCCTCCTCTGGCTCTGTGGGAGGCCTGGTGGCAGAGTAGTATTTGCAAGGTCTGGAGTTTGAAGCCAAGAGCCTGCTCAGGAGAAAGAGGGAGATTTTGACTCCTGAATGGAGTTAGAGTCTCAGGAACTCACAGGGACAGTTGTACCCAGACAGACAGGGTCAGTCACTGTGAGGCGGCATCGACCCCATGGCAGGAAGTTTGGCGTTTTGTGCTCCCCACCCATCTGTGTGTGGTGCCATCCAAGCCATATCCTTCTACACTGTCCACCAGGTGTCCTCAAACTACAGCCCGTGGGCCACAGGCGGCCACTGAGGACATTGATCCGCCACTGGGTGTTTGGCCGCCGCTGTCTGTCCTGCTTAGCAGCTGACGCATCCCGGGCCCACAGTGAATTTGTTCATAGTTTGTTTTGTTTTGTTAAACTATAGTCCCACCCTCCAATGGTCTGAGGGACAGTGAACTGGCCCCCTCTTTAAAAAGTTCGAGGACCTCTGCTGTAGACCATCAACACATTCATAATCATTGCTTTATGGAGCTGTCTTTTAAGTCATACGGGGGTGGGGGTGGGGTGGGGAAGGCACAACCCAAACATAAATGAGTGCTTTATTATTTTTTTCAATGGTCTTGCAATAGTTTTTTTTTTGAGGGGGGGTGCCCACGTGATACCCGTAGAAAAAATGTGGGAGGGGTTTAGCCTCTCAATCGGCTTTCATCTCCTCAGGGGAAAAAGGAGACTTTCTACTCCGGAAAAGAGTTATAGTCTTGGAAACCCAGAGGGACCGTTCTACCCCGTCCGATAGAACCTTCATGACTTAGAATCTGCTCCATAATAAAGTGACCAGATTTTAATCAGGACACCTTTGACCGGGGGGTGGGGGGGATTCTTGATTAAAAATTTGGTCTAGATGGAATAACAAAAATGATCATGGAACGCAAAAATAATATTGTAATGTATTTATTTAATTTTAAAACGTCGCAGTACAAATTGTCAAAAAGCAGGACGTCTGGTCACCTTACTAGAGTAGCGTGTTTGGTTTGGGGGTTTGGAGAGCAACTAACAAGAACAACATTATCAGGTCGTTATCTCGAGCTGTGCTCTCCCTTTCTGTTTTTTAAAACCCTTTGATGGGCACTTTGTCCACATAGCATACAACTCAATCGTTTCATCTTATCAAGAAGAGTTGTGCAGTCATCACCACAGTCAGATTTAGAACATTTTCTTCTTCCTTGTGCTCCTTGTTGTTTGTGCAATTATTTATTACAATTTCTGCAAAAATATACACAACAAAACATTCCTCCTACCCAACTTCTTCACGTGCACTTTAGAGCGTTCTCTTCATGTAGGTCAAGTTACTGTCTAGTGCTTTGGTGTCTGGGCTCATTTGCTTTCCTAGAAGGCAGCTTTGCTGGTAACAGGCTATTTACATTTTTATTAGGTGGATGTGTTTTAATTTTCCAGTTTCAAAGCTCAGCTTTGTCGGAGAGAGGATTCTCCGTTGACAGCTTTTCTCTTAGCACTTCCGGTGAGGGCAAACTCCATACTCCGAAGAGCCTGAGCTATTCAGGACAGCCTTTTAGAAGAAAATGGTTTCATTTCATTGGGAGAGGGTTTTTAAGATTTTGCTGGAGTGAATTTGGATGCAATTTGGATGGAAACCTGCATGCTATGACAGAAATATGGCATCGTTTCCCAATGGGCAATGTTCCATTTCTGAAACTTCCATTTGCTCTTGACCCAAGAATTGTTTTTAAAGGCCTTTTAAACATCTAATTGGATCCTAAGGAGAAGATTATGCCGGTAATAAGATACAACATTGGCTAATGTGCAGGGCTAATTCCCTCTGGAGTTTATGTCATCTGCTTTCGTGTTGTTGCGGGTCCTTTTGGGTTGTCAGCATGCCTCACTCCTTTAATGGAGATCCTAGCATGGAGAAGTTTGTTTTGGAGAACACTAATTTGAAGGACAGGTCCCTGGGTGTTAAGCAGCTGCTTAACACACTTGGTTGCTAATCAGATGACTGGAGGTGACGTGCTTCAAGCGCCCCTCAGAAAAAGCCCCTGGTGACCTCCTTCCTCAAGACCACTTATTGAAAAGAGCATGGGGCATACATTGAGTCATTAGGAGTCGAGGCTGAAGGACGCTGATATGTTAGGAAGGTAGGATTCAGTGTTAGTTGTGAATTTACTGTGACATTTCCTTCTCTTGCTTTCTCATTGTTTCTCTGTGTTTGAACGTACATGTATTAAGAGCTAATTGGATTATAAGTGTCTCAATGAATTGTGTCAAGTGACTCTATCCTGGGAATAGATAGGAGGAGGCAAAACAGTAAGCAGTGGTTGCAGCAGGAAAAAAGACAGGTGCCTTGGTGGTGTTGTGGATAAGCAGTTGGGCCGCTATCAGTAGTTTAGAATCCACCCGCCTTTCTGAGGGGGAATGATGAGGCCTCCTGCTCCCTGAAGAGTTACATCCCCAGAAAACAGCAGAGGCCGTTCTGCTCCGCCGTACAGGGTCACTGTGAGTCAGAATTGACTTGATGGCGGAGAGAGTGAGTCAGCCAGTCAGTACAGAAGTAAGAAATGACTTTTCTAGAAAGGAGGAAAGACTCCTGGGTGGTGAGCAAGTTCATGGGTTTGAATCCAAGACATGGGAGTCAGGGCCCCTTTAAAATTACAGCACTTATGAGTCTTTTTCTGCCTTGGCGTGTGCCTCACTTATTTATTGTTGCTACAGTAGCGCTAGCACAAGGGGATGGAGTTAGTAAAGAGAAATGTGCTTTCTCACACCTGAGCCCACCACCATTCAAAGGAGTCTTGGTGGTGCCACCAGGCAAATGTTGGCTTGGTCATCCTAAGGCTGTAACTAAAAAATATCACTGTATGGACTTGATTCCAACTTACGGTGACCCTTCAGGACAGGGTAGAAATATCCCTCTCAGTTTCCTGGACTGTAACTCTTTTAAAAAACCCACATCTTATTAGGAACTCTTACAGATATTATTACAATCGATAGTCCCATTAGATCAAGCGTAAGTGTATAATTTCTACCCCCATCAGTTTCAATACATCTTCTTTCTTCTTGAATGCTTTGATATCAGCTCCCCTTTATTCTCTTCCTTCTTCAACCTACCACCCCCATGGACCCTTCATGTATTACATATATATTTGCCATATCTTACACCATGCAATATGTCCATTCACCTACTATTCTGTTGCACATTTCCCTTGAGCGAGGTTGTAGATTCATCATTGCTATCAGTTCCCCCTCTCTCCCCTTCTTCTCATGCCTTCAGGGAGTCATATTCCCTTTACTGTTTCTGTCTTGGGTTTAATGCACCAAAAGATCTTGATTGTACAAGTGTACATATGCGGGTCAAGCAAGATTAGTGAGGCAAAGCTAAGGCCATGATAGTGGGGGGTGGAAATACTAAAGAAATAGAGGATATCTATGTGTTTCATCAGTGCAGCACTATACCCTGGCTATATCATCCCTTCTGTGTAAGATATGAAAATAATAACAATTTATAATTTATCAAGGGATCATAAGGATGAGAGGGTGGGGGAGGGAGGGAAAAAAGAGGAGCTGATTCCAAGGGCTCATGTAGAAAGAAAATGCTTTGAAAAAGTTGATGGCTACCCATGTTGATACAGTTGCTTGATACAGCCGATGTATGGATTGTTATAAAAGCTGTAAGAACTCCTAAGAAAACAATTTAAAATAAAAAAACCCCAAAACTTGAGAAGCACCAATGTTCAAGGCAGCATTTTTCACAATGGCTAAAATGGGGCAACAGCTGCTCTGCCCATTAACAGATGAACGGATCAACAAAATGTGGCATCTACCTACAAGGGAGAATAACTCAGTCATAAGGCAGCAGTGAAGAAATCAAGCCTGATGCAAAACACCTCTTTAAATCATTAAGCGCAAAGTTTGTGATCGAGACTTCAGCTATGTTGACTTTAAGTGGACCGTATTTAAGAATAGTCCATTTTGTTGAGTGCTTCACATAGTTGGCCATTTTCCTTCCAATATATGCTTCCATGGTCTCCTCGGGGTTCAGTCAGGAGTTTGGAATGTTAACTATCATCCGGATGCTATTTCTTTAGAGGAGCCAAAAGCTGCATCTCCCTTCCTCTGAGCAGCTGGCGGCCTCAAACTGCTGTGGCTAGCAGTGCAGTCTATAATCCACTATGCCACCCGCGCTCCTCTTGGGTATAATTCTCTATTTCATGAGCCACTCTGTCTTTCTCTATTCCCTGAGAGATGACTCATGGAAGTGGCTTGAGTTCCAAGTTTAAAGTGTATCCCAAGGTGACGGTTTGGGGGTTTTTCTTGCCTCTACTGCTTCAATAAGTCTGGTCTTGTGGTGGTCATATGCTTATGTTAATTTCATGATGGAGATGTGTAGGGGTGGAGTCTAGCCTGTTCATCTGGAGATAGCCATTGAGTAGCCAAGGAGGCCTCCGTGTGGGCATGGCTTTCTCCTGAGACTTCTGGGAAACCTCACGAGATTTCTCTCGTGGAGGTGAGAAGGTATCTCCCCAGTTGTTGAGAGTTAGTCTCAGAGACAATGAATTACGGATAAGATAAGATGGCACCGTCCAAGGAGCTGAAGGAGCTGGAGGAGAAGCAACATGGTTTTACACTGCTAGAACCATACCTCTGAAGTTGGCGAAGCCACGTGGAGACCCTTGCTAGTGCTGATTTGCTTCTACCACCACTGGATGCTGTTGATGGACCCTGAGTCCTGGAAGCGAGGAGCCCTGGGGAGACCCCTGCTGGCGCCGGGACTCTGCACCCACTGGCCTGTGACTTTTCGTGAGTCAGAAGGAGAATTGATAAACTGGTATCAGGCATATGAGCTAATATCAGACTTATGACTTTGAACTGGACTGGGTTGGGATGCTTTCTTAATGTCCTATTCCTCTTGTTTATACGTGTCTATGGATTCGTTTCTCTAGTCTACCCAGACTAACACCGGTCTCTTTCAGGAATTTGAGTTTGGGGGTACATTTTTTATTGATTCTTTTGAGAACCATCTATTGTGCCCCTGGTCAGAACAATTGGTAGTCATAGCCAGGCATCATCTAGTTCTTCTGGTCTCAAGGTAAGTGAGACCATGGTTTATGTACTCATGGTGGTACTGTCTGGTAAGCATTGGTCTGCCAAGCACAAGGTCAGCAGTTCAAACCCACCAGTCACTCCACAGGAGAAAATTAAGGCTTTCTCTTTCTGCACAGATTTATAGCCTAAGAAACTCTATACAGAGTGACTATGAGTCAGAATTGACTTCATGGCAATGGATTAGGTTTTGGAGATTTGATCTCCTATAGAATAGTGTCTTCATTGGCTGGAAGCTTTTGACTCCTGTAGACTAGTGTTTTCATTGACTTGGGAGATTTTGATTCCTGTAGACTGGTTTCTTCATTGGCTTAGGGTTTTGTGTTTTTTTTTAACTTCTGTAGACTAGTATCTTCACTCTGTCTTTGGTCTGCTTCTTACCCTTTTACTGCAGACAGATTGAAACCAATAGTTGTAACTTAAATGGGTACTCACAAGCTTATAAGACCCCACAGGCCCTACTCGGCAAACGAGGATGGGCAACATTCCACTTTAAGAGCTACGTTAAGCCAATTGACTGAGTGGTTCCCCTCCCCACACAAACCCCGGTGCAGATTCTCAAACCCAGTATGCCAATCCCAAACCCATGAAATGTTTGGTTATGTCAAGGAAGTATCCAAAACTGTTGCCCCAATGTGTTTTATTTTATATCTGAATATATATATATATATATATATATATATATATATATATATGCAGCAGCACACAGACACACATATGTATTTGCCTATCGAAACATCTCTATAAGCTCATCCACATATTCGCATTTGCTTACCTAAACAGGCATATGCATGAGAAAGGTGGCCATTGATTAAGGAAGACCAAAGAAGAATTGATGCATTTGAATTAGGGTGTTGGTGAGGGGCATTGAAAGTTCCACAGACTGCCAGAAGAACAAACTAATCTATCTTGGGAGAGGTGTAGTCACAGTGCTCCTTGGAGGCAAGGACAGTAGCATATCCTCTTACATATTTTGGACATGTTGTCAGGAGAGACTGCTCCCTGCAGAAGGACATCATGCTAATGCAGCCTCAGCAAAAAACAAACAGCAACAACAACAACAAAAGAGATAGAAACCCAATCAAATGGATTGACAGAGTGGCTTTAGCAGTGGGCTCATCTGTAACAGCAATTGTGAGTGTGACGTAGGGCCTGGCGGTGCTTTGTTCTCTTGTTCACAGGAGTCAGAATGACTGAATGTCCTCTAACACTAACAGCAAGCATACATACAGACCTATGTAGCCTCACCTATGTATTTTTGCTGTTGCAAAAATAGACTGTACTATGGCTTTTACCCAAATGGTCTCTTATTTTTGTGTACTTCTTAGTGACATCTTGTACCTTGGTCAAGTTATACCAATGTCACACTTATTCAGTATTACCTGATCCATCACCCAAACCGACCATTATTTGCTAACTAGTACTTGATGCCCCCACTCCCAACGCAGATAGCCACCAAAGAATGTTGCTTTCTGTATGTGTCCTTATTCTTGTCTCTTTATAGACAAGAATTTGTCCTTTTGTTATCAGCTTATTTCACTCAAGATAATATCTTCCAGATTTATCCATGTTATAATATTGTTCGATAACTCATCATTATTCTTTATGGCTGCACACTATTGCATTGTGCACATGTGTGACAGTTCATCTGTTGAAGAGCAGTTAGGTTCTTGCCATTTTTTTGCTGTTGTGAACAATGCTGCAGTCATTATGAAAGGCCACTGTCATTCACTCAATTCTAACTCAAAGTGACTCAAAATAGGGTTTTTGAGACTGTAAATATTTACATCTTTCTCCTAAGAAGGGGTTGGTGAATTTGAACTGCCTACCTTGTAGTTAGCAGCCCAATGCCTAGTCCACAGCACCATCCTATCTCCTTACATGTATATGCATAATTACCTCTTCCAACATTTCTTTGCCTTTTTGGCTCCTCATGGACTCAGAGTCCAGTGACATGTATATTAAAAGAAAGATCCAACACTCCATTATACAGTCTAGTCCCATTTAAATGTTCTTTATATGTTTCTTTCATACTCTTTATTTTCTAAATCAGTGTGGGATTGTATTTTGTTTGCTGTTTTCTTAAAAAGCCTAGAATGTTTATAAATAGGTTTGTTGCCACCAAAATCATGCAAGGAACGTCTTCTTGTGCTCTTTCTCCATATTTCTGAGGACCTCCCAATCCTTTCATTTAGCATGGAGGTTGCCATTATGGATTGAATTGTGCCCACTCCACCCTGCTCCCAACCATGCCTCGGAATCCTAATCCTGTACCTGTGAATGGGATCCCCTTTGGGAATGGGTTTTTGTTATGTTAAGATGACCACAGCAATATAGAGGGAGTCTTAACCCCAATCACTTCTGAGTTATACCAAAGATCAGAAATGACACAGAAATAACCACCTACTGGGAGAGATAGATGCCATGTAAGGAATCAAACACATAAGAAATTCCTGGGTTGCACCAAGGAAGGGATCAACATAGCTGAGACACTGATCAGGACTTTTAGTCTCTAGAACTGTGAGAAAATAGATGTCTGTTCTTTAGAGCCCCTTACTTGTGGTGTTTCTCTTAGGCAGTATCAACCAACTAAGACAGTTGGGCAAATGTAGAATTTATGTTTCCATTACTAATTCAATCATTCAGCAACCTGAATGGGTGGGGAGGCCTGGGACCCTAAGCAATCACAGTTAGAGGAATTTGTTTCTGCACAGATCCTCTTAGTTTGATGAGACTACTATGTTAGAAGACTCGTTTTCTCTGGCCTGGCCTTTTGTGCAGGTCATGTGTACGTTGTGCCTCATCTCCCTCAGGGAGTCTTGTCAATTGAGTTAAGAGGTGCCCTTTTCCATAGACAGGCTCTGAGTTATTTTCTCCCACTTTGGGATGAGCACAGGTTGAAGGAACAATGCGCTTGCCTTGCCTGGCTGAAGCTTTTCTCTTTGGTGAGAACACTTCTTGTTCTTTTGGGGCACTTGCTTGATAACATTGAAAGGGCTCCAAGTAAAGTCAGACCCTCCTTTTATTTTATTTTTCATCTTTTCAACGTCTTCCAAGCACTCATGTATTACCCTCTCCAGTTACAAGAGGTTTTCCCCAACCCCTAATTCGTGTGATCCCAGGTTACTAGCAAGAAGGAGGAGCAGAGGGGGAAAAATCATGCACAAAAGGCCGTAGTCTGTTCTTTAACCCCGCCACCCTGGCATTGGAGTGCTATTAACTTGCTGTGAGCAAGTACTATTTAAAAGGGGGACTCCCACTATTTCTCTTGATTGCGCAGATTCATGGACCTATGCTACAGAATTTGGTAAGTATGTGTGGTCTTTGCCAGAATGTTCTCAACCTGTCTTACAATAATACTGCATTGCTCATTGGCAAAGAGGAATCTTATAGTGGTCGAATCCAAATGTGATGGAAGAAATGTCTATCCATTTATAATGTAATGTATTATAGCTACCTCAAGCTTCAGTGAGGACAAAGGCTTCCTCTTCCCTTTTTTGTTTAATTATTCTTGTTTTAGTTGGTTCCTGGGAAGATAGTGCTAAGGTCATTCTTATGCATCCCTCTTTTTATAGTGTTGGATCCTTCATCTAAATAACATTTAAGGAGGATGTGTATGAGCCCATGGTAGCGGTATGCTAGGACTGGCTTCTGTCATTCTTGATATAGCCAAGATAGAATCTCTTCTATACTTTTGATATCATGTCTTACCAACCCCCTGGTCAGTGACAGCATGTAGATGGCTGAAATCTGGCATGGTGGAAGGATTTACACCAGAATTGGCAAATAACACAAATCAGGACCCCTTCCTTAGTCTACCATCATTCACTGACTTGGGGGCATATAAATATGTAGTCAGATGAGTAGGCAGGACTTGAGTATAAGTCTTCTCTCCAAAAATCCGGTGAGTTATTTAATTCTAGTAATCTCTAGAAGTATTTCTTTAATGGCATCTGGCTCCAAAGCATAAAACTAAGCATATGGAGCCAATATTTACATGCACGTGAAATCATCAGACACAGTCCCATACTAAAATCTATAGACTGAGATTTTTAGAGAAATTTAGAAAAATGATTTGAAAATCTTAAAGACATGAATTGGCTAATATTTTAACTTTTAGAAACATATGCTTGAGGAAGTAATACAAATAGAAAAATTATGCACATAAATCATATTCATCTCCAATATGTATTACAGTATTTTATTGTGAAAAATTAGAAAAAGTAAAAATATTCAACCGTAGCATTGGTAGATAAATCATTACATCTACCATCAGGGTTAGACTAACCGGTCATTGCGACAAATTTTCTGAAGACTAAAACCAACCAAATCCCTGGTTGTCGAGTGGATTTCAACTGAGAGTAACCCTACAGGACAGAGTAGAACTTTCCCCCACAGGATCTCCAGGGCTGTCAATATTTATGAAAATAACCTGCCTCATCTTTAACAAATGGATTAGCCAATAGCCCACTGCTTTAACCACTGCATCACCAACACAGAACAAACGCTCTGCTGTTAGTTCAATTCTCACTCACGGTGACCTTATAAAGCAGGGCTGCACTGCGCCTGTGGGTTTCTGAGACTCTGACTCTTCGGGACTAGACAGCCGCACCTTCCTCTGGAGGAAAGACTGGTGTCTTCAGACAGCTGACCTTGCAGTAAGCAGCCCAAGCTGTATCCCCTAAGCCACCGGGTCTCTTGTACTGCATCACCTTAGCACTTCCATTAAGAATACAATTTAGCAACTACCCATGCAGTTTGAGAGCAATTATTTTCTAGTAAGATGAAAGGAACAAACCCTAAGGTGATAGGTACGTTTCGTGCCAATGGCTCCTGTAGGAACACGTGGATGGAGTTTGACTTGTCAATGAGGTCGCATCTTGATTAGGTGGCAACTGAGGCCAATGGCTCTCTGCTTCCCTCTCTTTATCTCTCTGCTTCATCTTCCAGTTGAGGAGCCACTTTGAGCGGCCGATGGCAGCCTGGGGTAGCGTCCACCATCATTAGATTCACAGAGTGTTCACCCGCTGGCCTGTCATCTTCCTGCATTCGGTATCATTGCTTGTGACTGTGTGAGTCTGAAGAGGGATGTATGGACAAGTATGAGACTTACGGAGTACTTTTGGATGTGTGGACTTGGTCTGGACTGGGTGGGGATTTTTACTTTATATATAATTACTTCTTGATAGAAAATTCTCTTTTACACATATACAAGTGCCCCTGGATTTGTTTCTCTAGGCAACCTAATCTAACACACCGACTATATGTTCTTAAGGGTCAAGATATTGTTTACCTTCTACTAAAATAAGATTATTATGCATTCCTTCAAGAGGAAAATGAACATTTTGTTTTTTTCCACAGCAAAGGTAGTATACATGCTAGGCAGAAGCTTTGAGTTTCAGAACACCCCAGTTAAACAAAAAGCAGATATTTGATAAAGGTTATAGCTGCAAATTATCACTCAGCTTTTCTATAAATAAAGAGAAGTTTATATAAGAATAAATTATGATAGACATTTTAATTGATGTAATTTAGCTGTTTCTTGGAGACCAGGATATATTTGTTCAGTGGAATATTGTATAGGTACACACATGCACGCACACAAAGCTTTTAACAATTTTGGGAATTGGTCGCAATAGCATGGTGGTGTTGAAAAACAGAATCAGAATTATGTAGGGAATCTTATCTAATTAACTGCATTGAAAAGACAAATAAAATTAGGCCAAGTTATGGAGAGGCTGAAAAGGAACAGAAATATTTAAAAATATAAACTCTGTTTATCTCCAAATGGTGCTATTATGAGTGACTTTTATTCTGTAGACTCGCCTGTACTTTCTAAATTTCTTTATGATCATATGTGTAATAATTTTTAAAAAACAGATAGATACAGTCTAGACAGTCTAGGTGTGTGTAAATGTATATTAGAGAGCCACTGGAAATCAGGAGGGGGGGGGCAACCTGTGAGATGGGTTGGCACAGGGCTTGCAACAATGGATTCAAATGTACCGAGGCTGTGAGGCTGGGACAGAGCAGGCTGTATTTTACTCTGTCATCTACAAGATCTCTAGAAGTTATAGCAGACTCTCTCTACCACCAACAGCCACCTGTTAGTTTTAAAATAGAGGAAAACCTCTTTCCTATAATGCATATTTCATCTGATTTGAATGGGAATTCAGTTAACACTGTGGTCCCAGATAAGGAGATAATGCTGGTCATAAGGTGAAGTAGGTGGCAGACCCATTCAGTGTGTGTGTGTGTATGTGTGGTGTGTCTATAACAGTCCACCTGAGCTGGTAGGAAAGTGGGTCTGGTGGGGCAGGTGAGATGATGGGGAGAGCCTGCTGCAGGAAAACTAGGTCTGGGCATGGTCCTGAGGAGTTCAGCAGCACCAGTAGGAGAGGAAAAGGAGCCAAAGGTTCTGCCAATGGAGAAGAAAGCTGATGGTGCCCGGCTATCAAAAGATACAGTGTTTGGGGTTTTAAAGGTTTGAAGCTAAACAGGCAGCCATCTAGCTCACAAGGAACAAAACCCACATGGAAGAAGTCTGTGTGACCACACCGTGTCAAAGGGATCAGGTATCAGGCATCAAAGAACTAAAAATTATATCCTTATAAATGAGGCAGAGTTCAGATTGGGGACCCGAAGCCCATCTGCAGGTGAAGCAACTTCCCCTTAAAGAAGGGTCATGGGGAGGAGAGGAGCTAGTCAGGGTACAGTGTAGCACTGATGAATCACGCAACTTTCCTCAAGTTTTTAAATGTTTCCTTCTACACCCCCACTATCATGGTCCCAATTCTGCCTTATAAATCTGGCTAGACCAGAGGATGTACACTGCTACAGACAGGAACTGGAAACATGGGTAATGCAGGACAGATAATCCCTTTAGGACATGAAACTGGCAATATTGGGAGGGTGGAGGGAAGGTGGAGCAGAAAGAGGGAACAGATTACGGGGATCTACATATAACCTCCTCCCTGGGGTATGGTCAGCAGCAAAATGAGTGAAGGGAGGTATTGGACAGGGTACAATATGACAAAATAATAATGATTTATAAATTATCACAGGTTCATGAGGGAACAGGGGCTGGGAGGGAGGGGAAAAGGAAGAACTAATACCAAGGGTTTAAATAGAAAGAAAATGTTTTGAGAATGATGATGGCAACAAATATACAAAAATGCTTAACATACAGTCTATTTATGTATGGATTGTGATAAAAATTGTATGAGCCCCCAATAAAATGATTTTTTAAAATGCCATAGATTAAAACAAAAAGTTATGCCAAAGTCCCTTACCTTTGCATTCCATAGGCTTCCATACTTTGTATCTCAGATGACCGGATGAAGAAAAATGGTTTTCCAGGGTCACAGAAGGTGGTAAATGTGCGCAGATGTGCCTCGTGCCATATATCTGCTCTTGCCATCATATCAGGATACTTCCGTAGAGTGCAGGTGAGAGAAGGGAAAGAGAGGGTGGTAGAGGTGAGGAATGAAGTAAAAGGTTAGAAAAAAAAACAAGAGCTAGGAGACAGAAAATGACATTTAAAGTTGCAAAGAAGAGCAAACTTTTAAATAAGGCCCCGAATATATATTGAACTTGTGACTGTTAGGGTTTGTTGGCGTGGCAACTGATTCATAATTATTTTATGGGAGTTTAGCAACTTTATATGTAACTGGTGCAGAGCAGTTAATCTCAAATGTTTATTACCCACCATTGAATAAATAGCTTAATAAATCTACAGAAGTTCAATTTATGAGAATGGTTATAGCATGCTATTCAAATTCCAAGCAATTACAATAAAACCACATCTATTGAGGGCAATGCACTTTTTTTTTCCTTTCCATTTGATGTTGGAACAGTTCTCTGTCTGGGAGGCAAGTAGTTTAAGTTGCAAAGAAGGAGAAGAGAGACAATCAAGTCAGTGGAAAAGACCCTGAAGAGAGAGAGAGAGTCAGGAGATCTGGTCTGAGCCTTCATTCTCATCTGACTGTGTCATGTTGGGCAAGGCACTTCAGCTGCAGGGCCCCATTTTTCCCTCATGTCTTTCACACTCTGCTCCTCTGCAAAGAAACAGAAGGTGAATTAGTGATGCAAACAGACAAGGTCTCCCAAGGAGACCCCTGCCTGCCGCAGAGCCAAGATTTTATAGCATAAAAAGGCCATCTTCTCCCCCATCTTCCAGTATTACTATTTCTTCAGCAACTTCCTATTCTGGGCTAAGTTCAGCAGTTCGAAACTACACAAGAGGAAGACCCAAGGAATTCCCCTTGAACTCCTTCCCCAAGGAGTTCAAATCTACTTCAAGAGACAGCATATATCCAAAAGTAGCTATAGCAAAACATTGTCTTTCTACTTGAGTCCTTGGTATCAGCCCCTCATTTTCCCTCTCCCACCTCTGCTCTCCCTCCATCCATTCTCATGAACCTGTCATAATTTATAAATTATTATTTTTTCATGTCTTATTGATTGGTGTCTCTCTTCACCCACTTTTCTGTTGTCTTTCCTGCAGGGAGGGGGGTTATATGTAGATCATTGTGATCGGTTCCCTTTTTCTCCCCCCACTTTCCCCTTACCCTCCTGGTATAACTATTCTTCAACATTGGTCATGAGGGGTTTATCTGTCCTGGATTTCTGTGCTTCCAGTTATTATCTGTACCTGTGCACATGCTCTGGTTGAGCTGGATCTGTAAGGCAGAATTGAGCTCATGATAGTGGGGGTGGGGCGGGAGAAAGCATTAAAGAAATTGAGAAACATGGATCAGATTTGTGTTAGAACGATAATCACTCATTGAGTGAAGAATACATCAGAGGAAAAAGAGACTGGGTGTTGGAAAAGCAATTAGAATGTTATTAAAATACATAAGCAAAGGACAAGGAGACCAGGCATGAGACCACATCTGTGGGAATGAAAGGCTTGTCAGTGCTACAAACAAGATTGGTGACATGGACAGAGAGCAGGAAGGATGACCTCATTTGCAGGTGAAGTGACTTGGGAAATAATGACTCCATTCTCAGAGACAAGGAGCACCAAAGAAAGGGGATTGAAGGGGGCAGCATGTAATTGAACTAATTCAGAAAGCAGAAAAGTGAAGCAATTTAGAAAGTGTGCTTAGAAGGAATGCTGTCCTGGAATCAAGGGAAGATGTTAAAAGGAGAACGGATTTAACACGAGATATTTTGCCTAAAGTCTAGCAAGACCAGGAGAATGTGTGTTCGTGTGAAGAGGGGAGGATGACTCATTCAGTAGGAAGCCATTGGAAATGGCTTTAGGTAAAGGCCTTTGATTGCAGGGTTAAGATGGACCGAAAGTCCAGAAACAGGGAAAGTAAGCATTAGGTAACCAACTTTGAAGGCATCTTCAAACAAAGCAACATACTATCTAAATAATTGTATATTCCAGACATGAGATAAATCCACTCAGTAAATATTTTCTGTTTTAGTCAGGGTGTTAGGAGTCATATTCTAGACCAATTATGTATCATCTAATTCCTGCCTTTAAGATTCTCATAGTCCTGTAAGAGAGGCAGACATAAACATGGGAATTACGATACGCTGTGCTAATTCCCAACACCCCCAAGCTCCCTGCCTTTGAATTGACTCCTAATCATATTGAGTGACCCAAAAGGACAGCAGTTCTCAACTTGTGGTATACAACATTTTGGGGGGTTCAATGACCCTTTCACAGGGTTGTAACCCACAAGTTGAGAACTAATTATTTTGTGATTAATCACTATGTTTTCATTATGTTCAATTTGTAACAATCAATATACATCCTGCATATCAGATATTTATGTGACGACTCCTAACAGTAGCAAAATTACAGTTATGAAGTAGCAACAGAAATAGCTTTATAGTTGGGGGTCACTACAACAGGAGGAACTGTATTAAAAGGTCATGGTCTTAGGAAAGTTGCGGACCACTTCAGTAGGACACTGTAGGACTGTCCTGTGGGTTTCCAAAGCTATAAATCTCTATGGGTGTAGCAAGCCCCATCTTCCTTGCTCAGGGAGGCTGGTGGTTTCTAACTGCTGACCCGGTGGTTAGTAGCCCAGTGCCTAACCCACTGTGCCACCAGAGCTCCTATACGGTGCTAACAATAAGGATAAACCAGTCACTGCAGAGGTGATTCTGACTCATGGGGACCCTACGTGTTTCAGAGTAGAACTGGCCTTCCAGTCCTTTTCTTTTCTTTGGTAATCCTGTGTTTGGTTGTGTTTTCAGTCAAAGTTTATGTAGTGGTTTAGGTTTCTATGGAACAGTTTCTACGCAAATTAAGTGACACCGATCACATTGTTTATATGATGCAGACATGTCTGTTGTATTTCCATCTCCAAAGAGCTTTCAAGGACTGACATTTTAGCAGTAGGTTGCCAGGCCTTTTATCCAAGGCACCCATGGATGCACTTGCACCTCCAGCCTTTGGGGCAGTAACTGAGTATGTCAATCATGGGCATCGCCCTCGTAGACAGAAATGCAGAGATAGCTTATTGGAGATCCTTGGTGTCCATTTGATTCTTCTTTCGTGTGTTTCTCAGAGACAAACTGTTTGCCACTAAAGACTCCAAGTCCACTTCAGTTTTACTTTTCCTCTTTGTTTTCATAAACCACTCAGACCACTATTTAGGTTTGAGGGAGAAGGAATCTGGAGGGATTTTTTTTCGTTGTTGTTTTTTTAAAGCAACATGTTGTATGAATTTACACAGCCCATCTCCAGAAACGACATCAGCAACAGCCAGTTATCCCTTCCATAGATGTGGTTCCCTTCCTTCCTCCCTCTCCCCTGCTGAGGACCGAGGTGTGCAGAAGAGAACTGTGCTCTGCAGGATTCTCAAGGCTGTGGATGTCAGAAGGAGCGTACCAGGCCTGTCCTAGAAGGGCCCTTCAGGTGTGGTCTAACCACCAGCCTGTCAGCTAGTCGTGACATGTTGAGTCACCCAGGAACTCCTGCAGATACAGCTTGGAGGAAGAATGTTTTGTTCTTATTGGTGGAGAAGGCAGGAACATTTCTGACACACATGCCATCAAGCTGGACTTTCAAAGATTACAAAGAAGCCTGTCCAGTAGAAATTGACTCCAGAAAGGCGGAAGAGCATCTGCAGTAAAAGAAGGCAAAATAAAATCTATTGGGGAACTTCAATGTGTCAGGGGATCCAGCCTTTAGCAAATCAGCACAGGCCTGGAGGGTGCGATTTTAATGGCGATAATAAGTCAAGATTATAGTAAAGTCATAAAGATTAAGAGTGATGGAAGAGTGATGGAAACAACGGAGTCAGACATATTTCAGAGTAGCATGCTCACCTCAGCCCCATTTGGTGGTCCACATCAGGGTGTGGAAGGTGGGAATTGTAGGAGCGAGTGAAGGACAAGGGGAGAGGGGGGTGGGGATAGAGAACTGGGGACCCAGGGAGAGAGAGCTCTTTATTTCTAACCAAGCCAAGCCCCCTAAATACAGGTAAAGGCACACATCACAGGAAGGGGTTGCATTATAGGTAATACAGTAATGGGAAGGGGACATTTTAGGGGTATACATGCAATAGAAAGGGGAGGGATTGGGGTACACATGTGACAAGATGACAGGGAGGCAAGTTAATTTTGGATGTCACTGAGCAGATTTGACCTATTCTCTGGTTCCCCATGGAAACCATTATCAGTAGGGTGTTAGCCCCTCCTACAGTGGACCAGACTGCAGTCTGATGGTTGAATGCCTTCTGGGAGAATTTCTCTAAGCAGCTGACCTCCCACCATGTGCTAGCAAACAGTGTGGTCTGTCTTTGGGGGAGACAAAGCTGGGGAAAAGTCTTATTATGTCCCACATCAAGGGATTTGGCCCCACATCAAGCATGAAGTGTGTAGGGGACAACCAGCTTCTGCTAAAGGCATGCGGGGACTGGAACAGGAAAGGCTTTTAGCTAAGGAACTTGGACTTCACCTTGTAGGTGTAAGCAAGAAAGAGTCGTGATTCAGTTTGGAGTTCTGTGTGGTCTTTCTGATTTTGACTTTATTGATACTTTTGTCCTGAGTCTTTGGTCGATTTCATTTTTCTAGTGTCCCCAAGATGAACAAATGATTTCTTTCTTTCTTTTTCATTGCCCTCCTTCAATAATTAAGGAAGTTCGATCTAAGCACTACTTTAATAATACTCCATATTATTTTTTGCATCAAGTGTTATCCTTCTCTTTCATGTGTAGGTAGTAAAGTAATTTCCTCCTTTCCTCTTTAATTTCCGCTTTGAAACCAGTGAAACGCAAGTGAAAACTAGAAAAGATAAATAAATCCCAAATCAGTTTCTTTGAGAAAACCAATAAAATAGATATACCCTTTGCAAAACTAATTAAGAAAAAGAAAGAGAGCATAAAAAATAGATGAGATTAAAGATGAAAAAGCTCTGTGCTAGAATTGCTTGGTAGCAAAGTCAAAAGCCTAGACCAAAAGGATTCCTTCCAGGTAAAACACATTCTACTAAAACGGATTTAGAAAGAAATTAAAATCCTGACTTGATCAAATACCAGGGAAGAAATCGGAATGCTGATTAGTGAGTTCCTGTTGAAAACACCACCCTATCTTAAAGCTGTGTTTCTCTTTAACCAAAAGTACAGGCCATTGGAATTATTCAAGATGATAGAAAAAAACAGATACTCCTTATAACGGTACCCCCAAACCTGACAAAAAGAGCAAATAAAGATACTCAACAATATCATTTACTAACATAGATTCAAAATTCTAAATAAAATGAAAACAAGTAGAATGTGGCTACGATGAAGTGAATTTCATGCTAGAGGTTGTATAATATGAATGAATACATCAAAATAATTCATTGTCAGTGATGCCCCCAAAACAAAAACAAAACAAAACAAAATAATTCATTGAATTGAATTGAATTGAAGAGGATTAAAAGATATACAATCTTTTTTATGTTGAGTACTGAAAGGACATTTGACAAAAACTCAATAACCATGTCTAATTAAAAAGGCTTTTAGAACAAGAGATTCAAAATGAAGCTTTAAATCATATAAAATATAAATTAATTACTCCCAGACAACCACTAATATACTGGATGACAAACACTAAACTACTTTAATTACATGAAGAATGAGGAGGGACTGCCTGCTCTCACTGACAGTTGACATTAACTTGGATTTGAGCAAAATTGAACATATTTTTAAATTTAATAAACATTAGAAAAGGAGAAATGATATTATACATTTAAATATATTATTTCTAGGAAAGCTAGAAACTAATTAAAGAAACTTATTAGCATAATTTGGTAAGTAGATTAGATTCATTAAAAGTATGAAAAAAAGAAAGCTTCCTCTATTTTAGCAATATGCATCAGGATAAGTTTAATAAAGGAAACTCAAAATCTAAATGAAAATGAATTTAAAATCCTACTGAATGACATGAAATAGAATCTAACTAATTGAAATGACATATCAAATAGTTGGATAAGAAAATGTAATACTATAAATCCTTCAAATCATACATGTATGTATGCTTCAAAATATTTTTCCATAGATTATATATGAAGATTAATATACAAGAAAAAAACATCTGGAAATAGTTATAAAATAGTATAAAGAATAAAGAATGAAACAGAACACTTAAAGGACACATCATTTAGCAGATATCAGAATGCACTATAACAACTTTAATAAAACCAATATGGTTTTGAAATGAGAATAGATAAATATATCAGAGAGGTGGAATAAAAAAATCCATAGTTAGATTCCAGTATAATGAGACGTTACTGGGAACAGGTGGCTAGTTCGACTGTATGAGATTAAAAAAAAAAAGCATAGACTATTTAATAAATTGCATTAGAACAGCTAGACTATTATCTGGGAGAAAATAAAAATAAATTTCCCATGTTACACTGTTACAAAAATAAAGTCAGTAGAAATTAAAGATTTAAATGTAAATGCACAGGTGTGCATATTTCACACAGGCAGTTTTGGGTTAGGAAGTCATCTGGTCAGCTTGCTCTTGCCCTTCATTATTAGGTCAACTTGCCTTCACTGTAACACAGGTCACCAGCTCTGACTCACAATCCATTCATCAACCCAATCATCTTCATCTGCGGCCTGTGCTTTTTTTATGTATTTAAACTCGGTATTGTGAAATGGTCCAGGGGTAGAGGGCACGTCATTTGTCTTACTTTAACCAGTTCAGACACCTTGGGTTTCCTGTCATTGATTGAAATCGCCTTGATGTAATAATATCCCTTACCCGGCTTCTTTCCCGTGTTTTCTGCTTCCATTGTTCCTTCTTTCCTAGCCCTTCTGCCTTTTGTCTTTAAGAAAATGCTGCCCTTTTGATTTCAGAAGGTTCATTATTGTCAGGTCTGTGCTCATCCTAGTAGATGTGTCCCCCTTATGCCCGGTCCATTGTTCAGTTGAAACTGACCCCTGAAGAGTGACGAGAGCCTATCGCTCTGAGAGTGCCATAGTCTCTTCCTTATTTATTTAATTGGCACTTCTTCCACTTTTCATATAGTTCAATAGCTCAAGCTTATCAAGAAGGACTGGCCAGTCATTGCCACAATCAATTCTAGCACATTCTCTTCTTCCTTGTACCTATTACCAGTGTGATTAAATTTTTTCACCTCTGGGAGAAATAGGCACCTTCCACGTGTATAATTAAGTGCCATTGGTTACACCCTGTCACGCATCCATTATTGATTCCTTTTCCAAATTATTCCACCCACCTTAATATAACCTAAATACCCCCTAAGTAAAAATGCTTCCTCCTTCACCCATGGTAGCCATTGGTCGACTTTCGTTTCTTTCTCTTTCTTATAATATTCATATATTTTAACCTTCCATCGGTAAGCCACTTTTTGAAAGAGTTGTATATGCATCATCACAATCAGTTCTAGAACTCCCTCCTCCCTTCTGCATTCCTGATTTGCTAGTCCATTCCCCTCACCTTCCCCAACCCCACATCCTGGACCAACCCTTTCACTGGTTATTACCTTTATTCATCCACTCCTTCTATTTTTCATAAACTGCTATAGCTAGCATAAATAATGTAAAACAAAACCAAGATGAAGCAGAATGAAAAAAATAATATGGCAATAATAAAAAGATAAGAATAACGAGTCAAAAAGAAAAGACCACCAATATTTACAAGCCCAGGGAAGAAATTTCTGTCATGGAATAAGCAAGAAACATTTAAGCCTAGAGACAATTTAGGTTGGGTCCAGAGGGAGGTCCAATAGCCCAGTATCATATTATACCATAGTTTGATCCACCCAAATCAAGTTTATTATGGTCTCTGTCTGAGAGTAAAGCTGTTTGAGTTCCTCACCTATATCCAGAGGGGATCTGCCAGAGACTCAATCCATGTTGATAGTCTGCAGTTGGGTTTTGGGTTCCTATTGTCCTCCATATCCTTCTAAAATTGGATGTTCACAATTTTGGTAGAAACTTATTCAAAGTGTCTATCCAGGAATTAAAGTGGGTTTTATTATTCTCTTTAGTTTCCTACAGTGATTGTTTAGCATCCCTTCTGGATGTGAGGTTGCTTCTCCCCACCCCTATACCCACCTACAGAAATATAAGTGCCTCCTCTTTAATGTAGATGCTCCCCTGGCCTTAGCTTGATTTTCCAGTATGGTTCTCCTCTCATTTCTGTGCAGGGCCAGTTGATTTGTCACAGTGTTGTATAGCAACAAGTGGGTGGTCATCACCTTTTTCTCCTTTCTTGTAGGAGTGACCCCAGCTGATGCAAGGTGTCCTCATTTGAGGTGGTCCTTATGAAATGCACATGGAAGACAGTGAAGTGAGGTTTATGATCAGTAGGTAGATTTTCTCTGCCTTTGTTTGGGTTTTGGTCCCTGAGATTTGTTTACTTGGTGTTTGACCTCATAGTAGTGGACTGATACAATATTCTTCCTTTAGTGTTTGTGGAAGTCACCTAATCTAATGTCAATTTGAGGATTAAGAGTGTAGGTGTGGAGTGTAGCCTGTCAATCCAGAGATAGCCAATGAGATCTCTGTGTGGGCATTGCTTTCTCCTGGGAATTCTGGGAAATCTGGCCAAATTTGCTCCTTGGAGGTGAGAGATACACTACTCAATCCCTTGGAGATGCTCTACTGACAATACACAAGGCTGATTCCCTGAGAGAGATTGCAGCTGACAAGACACATGGCAGCATGCTGATAGACCCTGAGTCCTGGAAACTGGAGGAGACACCTGCAAGCTCTGATATTCTTCGACCACCATTGGATACCCAAGACTCTGCACCCACTAGTCTGTGATTATCTTGGTATCGTTGAATGTGCTACATAAGTCTGAAGAGGACTTATAGATTGTATAAGACATATGAGCCATTTTGGACTTATGATCGTGGACTGAACTGGGCTGGGGTGTTTTCTCAATGTTCAATTGCTCTAGTATTTAAACCTGTTTCTTATACACCTATGAGTGTCTATGGATTTATTTCTCTAGTCTGCCCAGAATAACACAACAATTGACTTATGTCACTCAGCCTAATGGTTTCCAGGTCCTCGCATGGCATGTGGTGCTTTGTGCTTTCATCACTACTTTTCAGTGATACACAGAGTTTCATTGTGTGTGTGCATCAGAGTTTCTATTCTTCCACTGTTGAGCATTTGGGCTGCTTCCCTTTTCTTGCTATTGTGAACTGTGCTGCTATGACCATGGGAGAGCACACATCCACTCTGTGCTGCTATGACCATGGGAGAGCACACATCCACTCGTTTGGTGTCTCCTAATTCGTTGGAGTATATGCTTAATAGTGGTATTGCCGGATTGCTTGGGATTCCAATTCCCAGTTACTTTAGATATTTCCAGATCGTTTTCCATAGTGCTTGTATGTATTTACAAGTCCACCAATAGTGTATATGAGTTCCAGTCTCTCCACATTCTCTCCAGCATTTGTTGTGTTTTGGCTTTTTAAATTTGAGTTAGCATTGTGGTTTTAAAATTATATCTCAATCTGGCTAGACCAGAGTACACATAGTAATGCAGATAAGAGTTCTGGACACATGAAATTCAGGACTGATAAAGCCTTCAGAAACAGTTGTGGGAGTAGGATGTCATGAGGGGAGGAAGATAGTGGGGGTAAGGAGTAGGGAGGGGGGAAAGGGGCAACCCATCAAATGGTTGGACATATAGTCAACCCCTCAGGAGGCCAAATAACAGAAATATGATTGAAAGGAGACAGTGCACAATGGAAGACGCTAAATAACAACATAACAACAATAATATATAATTGATCAAGAATTCACAAGGGTGGGAAGGTTGGGGGGTTGGGAAAGGAGGGAAAAAAAAGAGAAGCTGCCAACAAGGGCTCAAGTAAAAAGAAAATGCTTTGGAAATGTTGATGGCAGCATACACACTAGTGTCCTTAATATAATCGAATGATGGGTTGTCATACATTTTCTAAAATTCCCCCAATAAAATGATTAATACAGTTAAGTGATTTTTAAAAATGGATACTGGATGTTGTCAAATGCCTTTTCTGCGTCTTCAGCATGATCGTGTGGTCTTTATTCGTTGCTTTGCTTATGTGATGGATTACATGGATTGCTTTTCAAATGTTGAACCATCCTTGCATCCTTGGGATGAATGCCACTTCCCACCAGTACGCCAGGTCTTCTTCAAGATGCTGAGTTTTGTTCTCCATTTTTGTCTCTTCTTGTGAAGGGATTCTGATCACACATTGTGATTCCTCTCAGTGGCACCCCACATCATTTTTAAGCTTTCTCGGGATTTGGCCTCCTCACCCTCCTTCCCCCCCCCCCCCCCCCGATTTTTCCTCTCCTAGTCTTTTATTGAGTGATTTGTCTTCCACTTCATTCCTTCAGCCTTCCACTGATTCAATTATACTTGTGTGAGGCTGAATTTTCTAGAGAAACCAACCCTGTGACACTTATGTAGTACAAGAAAGAACATTTTTCAAGAAAGAATTTTGTAACAAGAAAGCAGCCCAGCCCAGTACAACTCAACTCCAAGGCTCAGGTGTTCAATGAAGCCCTCTCCAGACTCACACAGTTGCTGGCAAGGGAAACAGGGAGGGAAGGGGAAACCTGGGAGATTATAGGCAGATGGGTGCCAAGTTGCATGGATTCCATGCCCACAGGAACATAGCCAAGTGCCTATAGCTTCCAGAGAGAGAGAGAGAGCAGACCATATCCTCAGCCCTTAGAATCAGATGCAGAATTCAAACACACACAAAAGTGAAGCAGTGCCAGAGAGACAGTATCTCTTTTATAAAAAGGCCACACTACCACGGAACCATCAGTCAGCTAAGATTGGTTTGATAGTTTGGACTCTTCCCTGCTTTCACGCTGGTGCAACACACCCAAAGCAAGCTAAGTGCCATTGAATCGACGCCAGCTCATAGGACAGGATAAAATTGCCCCTGCTAGCTCCCAAGACTGTAACTCTTTTTTTTTTTTGTGAGACTGTAACTCTTTAGGAGAGTAGAAATCACTATCTTTCTCCGAGGGAGCAGCTGGTAGTTTTGAACTGATGACCTTGCCGTTAGTAGCCCTACTTGTAACCTTACATCACCAGGACTCTTTACACAGGTGCAGGTTGACATAAAAATCAAGGATCACCCTACTTCTTTTCACTTTCCATCCGCGATCTATTTTGAAATCTTGTGTCAATTGTCACCACTCGCCTGTTAGTTTGACATGCTGTGGTGGCTTGCATGTGGCTGTGATGCCACCAGGATTTCAAATACCAGCAGGACAACTCCTGATGGACAAGTTGCAGCTGAGTTTCGCGACAAAGCATAGACTTTGGGGAAGCACTGGGCTGTCCACTTCTAGGAGATTCACCGCTGACGACCTTAGGAATAGCAGCAGAAGCTTGTCAGAGACAGTACCAGGAGACGAGGCCCTCGGGTTGGAAGGCACTCAAAACAAGGATCAAGAAGAGCCACTTCTTCAAAATGGAGTCAACCTTAGTGACGTGCATGAACCTTCAGTGGCTGATGGGACATAACTGAAAATGAAAAGACCCAGCCACAAACATCCATTTATAATCAGAATGTGGGATGTATGAAGCATGAATCTAAGACAATTGGAAGTCATTGAAAATTAAATAGAATGTACTAAGATCAATATTTGAGGGATGATTGAACTGAACGGACTAGAATTGGCCATTTAAAAAAAATCAGATAATCACATCATTTGCTGTTCCAGAAATGATGAGAAGTTCATTAGAAGTATATCACACTCATCAACAAAAGGGACATTTTCAGAAATATCTTGAAGCACAATGCTGTCTATGATATGATAACATGAATATGTTTAAAAAGACCAGCTAATCAAACTAGGACTCACATTTATCCATCAAGTGCTATAGGTAGTGATGAAGAATCTGAAGAATTGGACCAGCTTCTTCAGTCTGAAGGTGATCAAATATGCAATCAAAATGGATTGACCATTATTGGTGATTGGGATGCAAAAGTTGTAAATAAAGAGAACATAACAGTAATTAGAAAGCACCGCTCAGAAAGGCAGCTGGAGGTTCCATGACAGAATTTTACAAGTCCACAGACTTTCTCATTGCAAGCACCTTTTCTGTGGACCTATATGATGACTATACACATGGAAAACACAGCAATCAAAATGACCACCTCTGTGGGAAGAGACAATGGAGAAGCTCATTATCATCATCCAAAACAAGGGCAGGGCCAATTGTGAAACAGACCATCAATTGTTCAGGTTACAGCTGAAGAAAACTGAAACAATCTGCAAGAGTCAAAAATTGACCTTGTCTCACTCACCCTAATCAAAGGCTACCTCAAGAACAGATTTCATATAGTGATCACCAAGTGACAGAAAACCTGCCAAAGTGTGTGGTGACATCAAGACTTCCTCCATGAAGAAACGAAAGGTCATTAAAAAGGCAATAAAAGTTCACTTTATGCTATGTACATCTCAGTTCACAAGCATATTTTTTAAGTTAAAGAAAAGGAGGCAATGACAATATTCCCCAATAAGCCCAAACTGAAACCATGAATTGCTAACTGACCTTCTCTGTACAAAATATTAAAGGGAGTCCTTCAGGATGAAATGAAAGAACATCAGATAGTAACTCTAATCCAATGAGAAATGAAGAACACTAGGAAAGGTAAATATAAAATACAAATAAATTCAGTCTGTGTACCTCTACCCTCCCCCTGTACTTAAAAGATAACTCCATAAAGCAGTAATTGTAAATTTTTGTTCATGGTCATATACTCTCTAAACATGTAATATGTATGATAATAATAGCACAAAGGAGGCATGGTAGAAGAGAATTATAGATGAACCATTACTATTGTAATTAAGTTGCTATTAATTTGAATCAAATTATATATTAATTTCTTAATTGCAATACTCAGAATAATCATTTAAAAATAACTGAAACACAGTAAAAAAAACAACTATGACTATAAAGGGTATACTAGAAATAGCTGCTTCCCAAAAAAGAAGGCAATAATTCAGAAGAGAAGGAATAAACAATATATGAGTAGAAAAAACCAGAATGTCAGTGGTAAATCATTCTGTATTCATAATAAATTAAATATAGATGCATTAAATATTAAGTATAAATAGCTAGAGCGCAATCAAAAGGCAGAGATAGGCAAAGACAGCACACTGAGCTCTTTTCAACTCCAGAAGTATACATTCTTGAAGTTGATACTTCTGCTGACCTTGGATAGACTGAACTAACTATCTGGTGAATATATTGCCTGTGCACATAGGATGAGGAATGTTCATAGGCAGAAGAAAGGCTAGCATTTTTTTTTCAGGCTTAAATGGAATGTCTCTGAACTGGACACTTGCTGCTGCCGCTGCTGTCATAGTTAAAAAAGATAAACTAGTTAAGGAAGGAAATACTGTTGAAAGGATCGGAGCCATTGTGGATAAGTCAGTGAGGGAGAAATTGCCGAGTCATAGGATGAAGACTTTGCTAATACCATTGGTTGTAAAGCTCATAGACAGGTTAGATTGAAAGCCCCTGGAAACATGCCTTGAATGTCTGTGAATGAATGCAAACTCGTACGATTAGTAATAAGTTCCTTAGTAAGGCAGTGGATAGTTTGGTGCTGATTGAGCATGGTGCTTGTGAGCTGATTACTGGCAAAACATCAGTTGCTCTTGACACAGCCATCGGCCAGAAATGCTGCAGTGATGGAAGTGATGAGTGGATGCTACACTGTATTTATGCTGCCATTGGTCAAGAGGGATGCACATTTACTTGGCCAGTGAAGACTCCCTGGTGCCATGAGACCATGTGGATTCTGCTACCGCTTCCAGAGCTGCGCCCCTTAGTACCTGGCTCTCTGCTCTGGTTGTTTTTGAAGTATGAGACTATGTTAGCTATAACAGATCATAGAATATCTTAAAGATAATGGCCAATATGTTTTGATCGTCCAATGATGACTTGTTTAACCAGATGATGGCTTGCTGTCAGATGTCTCTGTTGCTCTGCTGAGCTTCTGGTTGTGGTGCACCCTGTAGACAGATGCGATCAATCTACACCTTTGTCCGCTAGAGAATGCAACCAAAATGAACACTTCTTTGGGTGATGGCTCCTTGCTGGCTTTCCCAGTGATCAGAACACAAGCTAGTGACATCTTGGCTCATGTTCCATTAAATGCCATTTCCATTACTAATGGGCAAATCTTCTTGGAAACACAGTTGTTCTACAAAAGTGTCCACCTTGCCATTCACACTGGCCCTTCTGTGTCCTGTGTCAAGTCTGTCACACAAGCAAAGGTTATGCAGCAAGTGCTAGATCCCATGAAGCGGGAATTGATACTTAAGCTTGCACTTAATTGTGGCCCCCATCTAAAAGCAGTTCATTCCTGTGACACTGTCATGCTCAATGCTGACCCCCAGGGAGTAATCACTGAAGACATGGGTGCTATATCAAAGTGTGATGAAGAAAGCAGATGGCGTCCGGTTATCAGAAAAAAGAGTATCTGAGGACTTAAAGGCTTGCCTTAAAACAAACAGCTGTCTACGTGAGGCATCAGTTAAATCGACATGGAAGAAGCATACCAGCCTCTGTGATTCAAAACTTGTAAGCAATAAAAACCAAATCCAGAAGAGGGAGCAGAATTCAAGTCTACCTTCTGAACATCCAGTTTTCAGAAGGCTATGGATGACAATAAACATCCAAAACCCATTCGTGAAGATTCAGGGAAATGCCCTCTGACTGTGGACCTGCGTTGGAAAAGGTCTTGTGTCCTGGAGTCTAATTACTACAGTGGTAGTTTGGTCAAAACATGACACCTTGTCATTTGATTCCCCCTCTTGATCCAATGTTTAATTATCCTAGTTTTCCATATTTTCTACTTAGGTTTTTCTCTGTTTCATCCTGTCGTTGTTTTGAGGCTGGTTGTTTGTGTCTCAATTTTTGGGTTTTGTGTGCTTTTCTGTATATGAACCCAGGATAGGTAAACCTACAGAGACAATGGGATGAATCATCTTAAAGGGAGCTGGCAGACAGAGGAAGTGAGGTGGGAAATGGAGGGCTAACCGTGAGTGCAAGGAAGAAGAGATGTCCTGGAATTGATCGTGGTGATGGCCGCACAACTCTGATGAATGCGATTCAACTAGTGAAATGTAGGACACGTGACTAGTATGTTGGTGAAACTGTCGAAAATAAATTAACTAACATAAAAAGGAAGAAGAAAGATAATGGAACTTGTCCACAAAAGTTTTCTAGCCTCCTTGTCTTTTATGAATAATTTATGTGGAATGTCTAGAATAGACATTCTTGATGGAGAGACCAAGGACCCCTGGTAGCATAGTGGTTAGGAATTGGGCAGCTAATTGCAAGGTCAGTTATTAGAAGCCATCAATCATAGTAGGGAAGAAAGATGAGTCTTCCTTCTCGAAACCCACAGGAGCAGTCCTACCACGCACTGTAGGGTCGCGGTGAGTCCCTATCGACTCAATGGCAATGAACATAGAGATTGAACGTAGAGACCCAATGGCTTCCTAGTTGAATTGGGAGAAAATAGGAAGGTCTTGCTAAGCGATGTTGTTGCCAGTTGACATTGAGTTGGCTGTGATTCCTATTGACCCTCTGTACAACAGAAGGAAACACTGCTTGGTCCTGCACCATCCTCACAATGGCAGTTATGTTTGAGCCCATTGTTTTGGGCACTGTGGTAATTCCTCTTGTCTGGTGCCCCATGTTTATCATGCATGATGTCTTTTTTCCAGGTCTGTGCTCTTCCGATAACATGTCCAAAGTAGGTGAAATAAAGTCCTTGCTTCTAAGGCGTGTTCTGGTGGCACTTCTTCCAAGAGAGATTTTATTTGTTCCACACTGTAGTTCAAATGCATCAATTTTTGTGGTCTTCCTTACTGTACAACTTCCACAATAGGCGGTGATATCCTATCGTAGGCACACCTTAATTCTCAAAATGACATCTTTGCCCTATAACGCGCTAAATAGTCTTGTGCAGTAGATTTCCCCAATGCAATGTGTTGTGTGATGTTTTGAACTGCTGCTTCCATAAGCCTTAGTTGTGTATCCAAATAGAATAAGATCTTTGACAACTTCAGTTGAGCGTGATGTGACTTATCCGTCTATTTGTGAGAATTTCTGTTTCCTTTCCATCGAGGAAAGGAAACCTGCTTAAAAGATGTATTCTTTGATCTTCAATTGTCATCTCTATCTTTGTGTAACAGGTTGTTAATGAGTCTCCACTTCTTTCATAGAAGTCAGGTTCTCTGGTGATTTGCACAGCATAGAAATGGAATAAGTGTGGTGAAAAGAGACAAACTTGACACACACCTTTCAAAGCTTTAAAACACAGCAGGACCTTGTTCAGTTCAAAAGTCTGCCTCCTGATCTATGTACAGGTTGCACATGAGCACATTAAAGCATTCTGGATTTCTCATCATTTGTAATGTCATTTGCAGTTTTCTGTGATTCAGAGGATCCAATGCCTTTGTATAGTCAGTAGGACACTACGAAACTCCCCCCCCCCCCCCCGTTAGTCTCTGCTTTGAGCCCAGATCTTTGTGATGTCAGTCATGGTGTCCTTCATTCCAGTACTTTTTATTTTCTGAATCCAGCTTGAATTTCTGACAGTTCCCTGTTCCTGTGCTACTGCAGCCCTTGCTGAGTGATCCTCAACAAAACCTTACTTGCGTACAATATGAGTGATTGTTGGATAATTTCCACATTTTATGTGATCTTTTTTTTTTTTGAATGGGCACAAAATGCATCTCTTCCGATTGGTTGGCTAAGTAGCTGTCTTCCGAATTTCCTGGAATAGACAAGTAAGTGCTCACAGCAATGCATTGACTTCAAAACATTTCTGTTTATATTCTGTCAGCTCCTAGATATTTTCAGTGAAGCTTGGACTTCTTCCTTCATTACCACACATTTTTGATCATATGCTACCTCTTAAAATCGATGAATGCCAACCCATTCTTTTTGATACGGTGGCTGTGTGCACTGCTACTATCTTAAAAAGAAGTTTCAATGGAACATACTTCACATATTATACTATTTACCCATATCCAATCACAGTGAAATGATTTGTGCAGCTATCCCCACAATCAATTTCAGAATGTTTTCTTCTTGTCCTCATTTTGGTTAGAAGGACATCTCCCTCTATCCTTCCCTACCAACTACTGTCGCTGTAGCTTTACCTATACTGGATTTCATGTACAGAAAACCATATAAAATCCAAAGACAAAATGAACAAACAAACAAGGCAGCAAACCCTAACAACAGTGACCAGACTTTTTTTTTATGCTTCCTGCATCATTTGACCATGGGCTCACTCGATATTTCAGTTCATGCCTCTTCACTGTTTCATTCAGTGAGTTCAGCTTGAGAAATGCTGAGTGTGTTCTTCACTTTTGGTCGTCTAACTTCAACATTTTATTACAATGTGCTTTGGAGGGGCTGGTGATGAAAAGACTCTGGAATTATTGCTGATGGTTGTACAACCTTGGGACTATCCTAAAAACCAACATGCTGTATACGCAAAAGATTGAATTTTATGGTACGTGAATTCTCTCTCAATTTTAAAAGCCAGCTTGCAAGTTTTGGTAAAAATATAGAAAAGTTAATATATATGTTAATAGATAAACAACATATCTATGAAGATGTTTGTAACTCAGATGGCAGATAAAGGGTTACTTTACCTTGCAAAGATAAATTATAATTTTTTAAAAAGGAAGAAATCATAATGAATACAGCAAATTATATAAAATCACAATTCACAGAAGGATGTATGCAAATAGCACAAAATATGCTCATTTGATGGATAATCATAAAAATCCAAATTAAAATAACAATGAGATATCTTTTAGCAGTTACCAGACTGGAAAAAAAGTGTTCAAAGAACTATCATATCTGTTGCTGGCAGTGATGTGCAGGACAAAAAGGCGTCCTCTCATCTCTTGCCACTTGGGATAGTGAATGAGTTATAGATAATTTGCAAGCTAACAGGCACCCTCTACTAACATTCAAAGCACATATCCCTGGATCTGGCAACTTTGTGACTCTATTGCATACAAATAAAAACAATGATTGATATTCTTGTGAAGACACTATACAATCAAAACCACACATATATCTATAGTGGCGTGAAATTTCTTCTTGATGCTTTTAGTGGCCCAAACTGAGATAGTTGGTAGTACGTGTACATTGAGGGGTAGTGTATGATCATACACATACACACAAGTAGTAAGTGGAATGCTATCAGAAGAATTAGGAAAAATCTCAAGGTTGTTTTTGGATCAGAAAAGAATGATGCTGCACAGTATGTAGACTACATTCCCATTTAATCAAAAAGTGATGAAATATATATGTGTGTGTGCCTATAGAGGTATACATAAATCTTATATAATTACACTTTCGCTAAACCTATAGCCACAGAGGGGAAAGCCACTTTGGAGGTGGAGGAGGAGTCTTGAAAGGAATAAAACATGAATGGGACAGAGGCTTGATGGGAGGGAACTGTCATAGTTCAGGCGAGGCATACTGAAAACCTGGAATAAGAGACCATCAAAAAGCATTGAAGGGGAAAGCTGGCCCATCTTCTCTGTCTGCTGTTAGCGCTGCTCTTGACCGACTGGCAGGCCCACTGCTTTCCTTCTCTCCTGCCACTGCTCAATTCTCCATCTTGTATTATCTTGAATATTAAGACCAGAGCCAATGAGAGCGTCTAGACAGCCTCCTCCCACCACATCCCCCAAGAATGTGTTCACCTTCTTTTGATACTCTCCACAAATTCAGACCATGGAGCCTCAAAAACAAACAAACAAACAACAAAGACAGACAGAACAATACAACACCCAACATGATATCTTAAGAGTCCTTTCCGCATATCTATTGCTAGTCTTTAGGATCTTAAAGGGATGCAGATAGGACCTTCCCCTCTCACAGTGGTTCTCAAACTTCCTAATGCCATGACACTTTAATACAGTTCCGCATGTCATGGTGACTCCCCAGCCATAAAATTATTTTGGCTGCTACTTTAAAGCTGTCATTTTGCTACTGTTATGAATCAGGCGACCCTCGTGAAAGGGTCATTGGATCCCCCAAGGAGTTGTGACCCACAGGTTGAGAACCACTACTCTATAGGATAGAGTCTATCCTACTCTGTGCGTATTTCATTCATTGCTCTTCTTCTGGGAGTCAAGTTTGGCCTAGAGCTTCACATTCTTTCAGAACTCTAGATATACTTCTCCCTCCAAACGCAACTCTTTTCTTTAGGTCTCGACCAGATTCTAAGGTTGGGGTGAGTTAGTGTCTCTGAATCCTGAAAATATGCTTGCTGGATACTCTCTTCCCTGCCATTCCAAGAAACCAGACTCAAAAGTATCCCTATAAGACTGGGTAGCACTGCGCCTGCGAGGCTTCAGGATTGCTCCTCATCAGGACCTTTCATCGCCGTGACACCGGCGCTCCCTCCTTGCTACTGAACTTAGAAGAAAGAAGCTTTTCACGATAGTAGGACCATGGCCCTTTAGGCCATCTCCATTCTACAGGTCAGGAAACAGGGCCCCTGGGATTGAGTCATGTTCTTAGGATTTCTTGATGATTGCATATCTTCTTTCTACTGTGGTGGTTTAGGAGACTTCCCCAAAGAGGGGACTCTGTCAGAAGGCCCCAGGTTGTCCAGAGCACAACAGTCTACTTTACTTTCGATTTCTTTTGCAAATGACAATGAGCCTATCACCTTTGCCAGGCGCTGTAGAAGGGTCCTCAGGAGCCCCCGTGGCACGGTTATCTAAGTGGTGGACTGCTAACTGCAAGCTTAGGAGTTCAGAGCCACCACGTGCTCCTCGGAAGTAAGATGAGGCTATCTGGTCCCGTAGCAGTTTGTTGCCTCTGGAATCCTGTATTGGGTCACTGGGACTCGGAATCGATTTGATAGCACTGTTGTGTGGTTAAGAGCAGTTGCCTTTAGTGGGAGCAATGAGATTGGAGAGGAGGGGTAGAAAGAGACAGCAGGACATCTGCCTTCAAAGAGTCTGCATCCAGTAGGGGGTGGGGGTGGTAGATTGGCCATGTGGTGGTGCCTTTGAGGAAGGAACCCTGGTGGCCCAGCAATCAAGCGCTTGGCTGTGAACACAAGGATTAGTCGGTAGGCAAAGCCACCGGTGGCTCTGCAAGAGCAAGAGCTGACAGTTGGCTTCCATGCAGAGGACAGCATCAGAAACCCTCTGGGCAGTTCTGTTCTGCTCACAGGGTCAGCATGAGCACGAATCAACTTGGCGGCAACAGGTGTGAGCAATGGGGATTTATCATAACAGGGAGCACCTGTCAGGGCCTTCGAGGAAGAGGTCGTAAAGGCCCACTTCAAGGAACTGTCTATTGAGATCAGAATTACTGAGCTCAAACTGTCTGTTGTTTCCTAAAGGAAGTCAATCCCTCCCTCCCTCTGAACATGTCAAGGGCTCTTTACTTAGGCCCATCCTGTGTTGGCCTTCATTTGGGTTCAGTCAAGAACAAAGGGCACTGTGGCACCACCACGTGGCACCGGCACCGTGGGGTGCCGTGGTGGTGGTGGTGGCAGCGGCGGCAGAAAAGCCTTTGGATCCTCCAGTGGGCAAACAAAGGGCTGAGCAAGCAAATCAAGTGGGTGGGTGTTTAAAGTGTTTTTCAAAAAGTCAGCGTGATCTTGCAGAAAAGAGTAGGAGCCTGTGACAAAGAGAGCAAAGAAGAGACTTCGGAACAGACATGCAGAGGTGAATGCTCCAGAAAGAGGAGGCTGTTTCTGATGCATAAACCAAGAAAGGGAAGTCGGGCAGGGAGGACAGTGCCTGGATGGTCGGTTGATCCAGCTTAGGCTCTTCTAAGACTGTCTGAGCTTTCTTCCAGGAGAAATGGAGAAGCTGCACTTTGTTTGAGATTTTTAAAAATCATTTTATTGGGGGCTCATACAACTCTTATCACAATCCATGCATACATCCATTGTATGCCAAGCACATGTGTACATGTGTTGCCCTCATCATTCTTGAAACATTTACTTTCTCCTTAAGCCCTTGCTATCAGCTCCTCATTTTCCCCCTACCTCACCGCTCCCCCTTCCATCATGAACACTTGATAATTTATAAATTACTATTATTTTTGTCATATCAAACACTGTCCAATGTCTCCCTTCATCCACTTCCCAATTGCCCATACTCCAGGGAGGAGGCTATATGGAGAAACTTATAATTAGTTCCCCCTTTCTACTCCATTTTCCCTCCACCCTCTTCGTATTACCACTGGTCCTGAATTCCCCATGTTTCTGGTTTCTATCCATTGTATATCCTCTTCTCTACCGGAATTTGTAAGGTAGAATTGGGGTCATGATAGTGGGGCAGGAGGGCAGGGGGAGTGGAAGCATTGAATTCAAGAACACTTTGTTCTATGAAATTGGCATTCCATGATGCTCACCTTCCTGACACAATCACTAAAGACAGGCATGTGCATCAGCAAAAGTGTGAAGAAAGCTGATGACACCCAACTATGAAAAGATATAGCATCTGGAATCTTAAAGGCTTGAAGGTAAAAAAGTGGCCATCTAGCTGAGAAGCAACAAAGCCCACATGGAAGAAGGGCACCAGTCTGTGTGATCATGGGGTCTTGAAGGGATCAGATATTAGCTATAAAAGAGCTAAACATTATATCATTGTCAATGAGGGGGAGTACAGATTGGGTCCCAAAGCCCATCTGTAGATAAGTGGGTATCTCCCTACAGAAGGGTCTTGGGGAGCAGAGGAGCCAGTCAGGGTGCAGTGTAGCAATAACAAGACAGGTAAATTTCCTCTAGTTCTTTCTATTCTTTTTTAAAGTGAGTTCCTGCAAGGTCAATACACACACACACGCACACACACACACACACACACACACACACACACACACACATATATATATATATATATATATATATCATCATTTCATAATAACTTCTCAATGGTTTTCCTACCTGGTAGGGATTCCTGAGAAACTTTTGATGAGTGAAATTAGCCACAGAGGGAGAGAAATTGGAACACACACCTGACCCACTTTGGTTGTCCTATCTCGTCCAAGCAGAGTGGACCTGGGGCAGGAGGGAGGGGTCCCGTGGTGAAGGGAGCAGGAGGGGGCCTGCAAAGCCAACTGCTTATAAAGCTCTTGCCTGTCGGACTCAAGAACTTCTGAAATGCCTGCTCTCCCTCTGTGCTTTCAACCTGTAAGCACTGCTGTTTTTATCTAAAAGGAAAGGAAAATGGATTCCGTCTCCAGGTTAATGCTGGGGGCTAAAGAAGTCTAGAGAGGCCACGGAAGTGAACCAAAAGCAGAGAACCCAGCCTCAGAAGTGGCTGAGTGAATAAAGGGAATTCACAGAGCTGCCATATTTCCATCTACAAAATGTGGAGGTACCCCCACCCCACGTTCTTCCCCAGAATTACCGAGATAAAAGGAGGCCATGCAAAGCAGGTCTCCAAATCAGATATCTTTTGCTATCATCATGCTGCTTATCAAATTCAAAGCCACAGTAACACACAACAGCAAACACTTAGTCAGCTCTGTAAATGGTCAGGTTCAGTGACCCAGGGTTTGGCTATTACTGAGAATTTCTTCCCCTGAGGTTGGGGTCAGGCATCTAAAGGGCTCTGCTGACAGGGCTGGGATTCTTCACATGCCTGGTGTTGACTTTTCCTTGCTGCTATTTTGCGATTACTCCTTCTCAGGCTAGCCCCAGCACCGACCTCTTAAATGGCCATGAGACACGGCAAAGGTGAATGAAAGCCATTTTCAAATGTCTGCTTGAATCATGTCTCTTAACACCCCATTGGTTAAAAGCAATTATGTGGATAATCCCAGTATCAGCATGGGTCGGGGGAGGGGGGCAGAGGGAACCAATCACAAAATCGTTGCTGGTTGTCCTATGCCAGTGTTTATGATGGACCGCTGTGATCCATAGGGCTTTATCAGGTGATTTTTGGATGTGGATGGCCAGGCTTCTCTTCCTAGTCTATTTGAGTCTGGATGCTCGGCAGAACCCCATTCGGTATCGTAGCAACATGCCAGTCTCCATGGCCAGAGGGGCGATGGCTGTGCCTGAGGGTGTGCATTGATTGGGAATTGAACCCGGGTCTCACACATGCAAGGTGAGAGCTCCCTTACTGAACCGACTTGACCCACAGTTCCAGGTTTGCATGGCAAGAGGCGATGGCAGAGGAAGAGGCAAAGAGCTCAACTGTAAGCTATGCAAATAAATGGCAGGTAATGTTCGCATCCAAAGGCAATCCACTTCACGAGTGCTTGTCGAATTGATTTACATAGGCCCGGGTTTGTCATAGAGCTGGTTACTTTCACAAATGTTGTTCAATTGCCCTATAGATTTTTCATAGCTGGAATAAAACTTCATTTAGAAATAAACTCCCTGTACATTCTTCTTGGATGGCTGAAATGTGCCACTTTCTCTCAGTGGGTGCATGTGTGAGCGTGGGGGGGCAGGGGGGTGGGTGGAGGAGGTGGAGAGATTGAGGGGGGAGGGGCGCCCTGGTGGTGATTTTCTGTTTGCATGTAGCTTAAGTCATCAGTGATAACTTTAACTTGGCAGTTTCATCAGGGCTCTTTCTAAATGTACTGACATTTCAATTAAATGTCAGTGGCATCATTCTGTTTACCAGCTGGAAGATTTGTAATGGCAGTGCCAGAGACGAGAGATTTCCATTTGGGAACGTGCCAGACAATGTCTTTTACTCCTCCGACACCCTGCGGGCACGCGGTGGGTGTGTTTTGACAGGCTGATTGGCTCTTCAAGCAGTCCCTGGTGCGCCAGGTCAGGACATGTCACTGTCTCCTGAACCCTGGTTGAGGTGCTGGAGGGGGGTCAGGTATGTTTGCAGGTATTAGGGCTTGAACTACACCTCTGCTGCCCTCCCAGTTTAATGAAAGAATGCCAGAGATTGCAATGTATCTCATTAAAAATGTATCTCATTATTTGCAGTTAGGTGTATGTATAATGAATATATTATCATATATGAACAAATAGATTCTATGAGAGAGAGAGAGAACGAACAAACATGAAAGGCCCTTGGTGGCAGAGTGCTTAAAGCACCCAGGCACAACTCAAAAGGCCAGAGGTTCATTTTTCCACCGAAGCTTCACCATAAACTTGACTCTGTTTTTGTTTCTTTAGCAGAATTCATGTTGCTCTTTGAGGGACCCTCCCCCCCCCTCAAAATGAATACCTTATACCTCTCTCTCTCTCTCAAATAATTTTATTGGAGGTGCATGCAATTCCTATCACAATCCATCCATCCATTCATTATGTCAAGTATATTTGAATATTTGTTGCTGCGTCATTCTCAAAACATTGTCTTGGTATCAGATTCCCATTTTCCCCCTACCTCCCCCACCACCTCCCTCATGAACCCTTAATAATTTATAAATTAACATTTTTTACATGTCTTACATTGACCGATGTCTTCATTCATTCCATTTTCTGTTGTCTGCCCCTCTGGGGTGGGGGGGGGTTATGTGTAGATCATTGTGATTCATCCTCCTTTCCCCCCCACCGTCCCCTTCCCCTCCTGGTATGACTACTCTCAATATTGGTCCTGAGGTGTTTATCTGTCCTGGATTCCCTATGTTTCCAGCTCTTATCTGTACCCATGTACATGCTCTGGTCCAGCCAGATTTGTAAGGCAGAATTCGGATCATGATAGTGGGGGAGGAAGCATTAAAGAACTGGAGGAAAGTTGAATGTTTCATTGGTGCTATACCGCACCCTGACTGGCTTGCCTCCTACTTACCACCCTTCTGTAAGGGAATGTCCGGTTGCCTACAGATGGACTTTGGTCTTCATTCTGCACTCCACATCATTTAAAGTGATATGATTTTTGTGCTGGGTCTTGGATGCCTGATAACTAATCCTCCTAACCCCCCATGGTCATTAGCAGTGCAGAACATGGGCCTTACATAAGAGAAGCAACTATTTATTTGTATGTATTTGAACTTCACATGCAATTTCATTTGGGGGAAAGAGCAACCCTGGCCGTTCGAAATTTTGGAAAATCACCCTTCTTAGTCATCTCATATGATTCTGAGCTAAGGGTTTGACAAGAAAACTCAGCGACTCCTCCAGCTCCCTGCCTTGGTGCGGTCCTGCAGGATCAATTCCAGGTTGATTGTGGACCGTTTAGCAGTTCACAAAGGTTTCCCCTAGCACACCCAGGTGAACCAAGCAATCTTCAGAGCGTTTGGCCAGGATAATCTTTGATGGCGGAAGAAATTGCCTGGTGCCTTGACCTGGAACGACAAACGACTCTCTGAATGGTTATTAAAGCCCCGAAAAGCCCCCAAGGTACGGATGACTATTGCTCTGATCGTTATTAGGCCCAGTTCTAATATTCCAGTTCAGCAAAAGCCACAATCGTAACAGGACACCAGGGGGCTCCATGGCTGGGTCCTGCCTCTCCATGCCTGCTGTTCTGTGGGCAAACAGCTGCAAGCCAATTTGATTCATGGTAGGAGGGGTCTGGAGGGTTGGGTGCTGGGGCCTGGGGTGGCCGCCACCCCCTTTGGCATGAGATGCTCAGCTCCTGTGCATATGCCCAGGACAAAGTCCTGCCTGGAGCAGCTCCCGCTGGAGGAAGATTCAGAAGACACACGGGTGGGAGCGCAATATATACCTGCGTGGTTTCAAAACGTTCCTGGAAAAACTCAATGAAAAACAAAAACAAAAATGGCTGTGTGCCACAAGCTTTTCGAATCACGCACATGCACAACAAATTCCCACTAGGGACTCAACACAACCCTCTGCATTGGGCAGATATTCCCTGGTTTTAGAGATGGGCACAGGCTCGTCCCACACTGGGGTGTGAGCGACATGTTTCCTCACCCCCAACCCCTTATGCCTTTTACTCTACCAGTTGACAGGGATTGCTCTGAGCAGCTGCCAAGCAGTCAAAGCTGCTATGTGGATGAACGCAAGCGGGAGCGTCCACGTCGTCCTTATGCTTCTTGTTCATGTTACTGAAGCCCCTTCAGCACTTTGGATGTCACATCAGGGAGAGGGCCTCAGAGAAGCATCTCTTCCCTCTTAGCTATTCCCATTGTGTGGAACCAAATGTTCACACATTACGGGGTCTCTGGTCCTTGATGGTGGGTTTGTGCTTACTTACAGAATAGCAATGCTTTATTCTTTCCTTTTTAGATTGAATTTAATTTAAAAATCACTGCCTTGGGGGCTCTTCCAGCTCTGATCACAATCTATACATCCATCCATTGTGTCAAGCACATGTGTACATGTGTTGCCACCATCATTTTTGAAGCATTTTCTTTTGGTGTGAGCCCTTGATATCAGTTCATTCCCCCTTCTCTCCCCACCTCCACCCTACTCATTATGGTGGTCACCAAACCTGGTGTCAATTGGAAGATGAAGAGTGTACAGGTGGAGAGAGCCGATCTGGAGAGAGCCAATGAGATCTCTGTGAGGACATGGCCTTCTCCTGAGAGTTTTGGGAAATCTGGCACTTCCTTCTTGGAGGCACGAGACACTATCTCTCTCAGTTCACTCCCTTGTAGACTCTCCACTGACAAGGCTGATTTCCCCGAGGGACCCTGCAGCTGACAAGACTCATGGAACTACCCTAGTGCCCTGAGCAGGAAAAGCCACATGGATCTGCCTTGATGCAACCAGGCCCATGAAGCCGGAGAAGCCACCGAGAGACCCCTGCCAGCGCTGAGATACTGAGATGCGTACAACGCCACTGCACCCAAAGACTTTCTACCCACTGGCTTGTGATCGTTCTGTATTTGGCATCATTGCATGTGTTTTGTGAGGAGTCTGAAGAGGATTTTATAGATTGGTTTCAGATATATGGTCTAATAGCAGACTTTTGACCTTGGACTGGGTTGGGTGTTTTCTTTATATATAATTCTCTCTTATATACATATGCATGTTTATGAATTTGTTTCTCTAGTCTACCCACTAGTCTAACACACTCATGAACCTTTGATTATTTATCAATTGTTTTTTTCATGTCTTGTTCTAAGAGTTGTCTCCCTTCACCCACTTTTCTATTGTCCGACCTTCCCCTTCCCCTCTTGGTATCGCTACTCTCTGAGAGGTGTTCTTTCTTTTTCTAAGTGAGTGAAAGTTTACAGAGCCGATAAATTTCTCATTCAACACTTCTTTCCCATTTTGTTCCATGTCATTGATTGCAGTTCCCACAAAATCACATCCCACAGCCCACTTGCGCTTCCTGCTTCCTGTTCACGCCTCCATCTTTTCTAACTCTCCTAAATCTTGTCCTTGGGGAAATGCTTCCCCTTTGGTTGACTATGTGTAAACCTACTAGTGTTACTGTTGCCTTTATGGGTCTGCCTATTGTGTGGCTGCAGATTGAGCCAGGGGGCTGAGTTCATTTCCAGAACTGAAGAGTGACTTGAGGGCCATCATCTCATGGGCTCCCCTCGTCTTTCTTCTATAAGTAAGCCTGGTCTTTTTTCATGATTTGGAATTTTAGTCCACATTTCCTCTCATTTTACCCCTTTACCTAAACCTGCTAAGGTGATCCCTTTCTGAGCAGTTGGTAGTGGTAGCTGGATACCATGTAGCTCTTCTGATCACAAGGTCAAAGGGGCTGATGTTCATATGGTTCATTAGCCCAGTAGACTAGTAGTTTCTACGCATCTTGACTTTGGTTCTGTCCTCTTTCCACCAGACAGGAGAAAGTGAAGAGTTGCACTTTGGAGGGCTGCTCAGGAGATTTTAAGATCCCACCCCCACCCAGTCACTATTAGAGTAAAGAATAAAGCAAAACCTTTATAATTAAACAATGCATCTTGGTGTCTTCAGACACTATGGTCCTGAATCTGCAACTCATTCCCTCACTGAGTTAGCTATGTCTTTGAAATGTTCATAACTTTGCCCCCTATAAATTCCAGCCCATTCATGAAGATATTTGCAGCAGAAGTAAATACACATGCAAAATTATTCTGTGCAATGCTTATATATATGTATATATATATATATATATATTCATGTTTCCACACCTGTCCAGTCTATGTTTCTACCCATTTATCTCCTCACAGATCACCGTGATAGCAGTATTGTGTATAGAGAAGTGTTTATCTCTATCGCCTTTATTTATTTTTTTCACCTTCAGTTCACTTTATTCTTTTCAAAGGTTTCCTTCTCTACTTGGCTCTGCCAGGGCCCCCCCCCATCCTCCCAGCAGCCCCCTCAGCTGATAGCTGTGTGGGGACAGATATGGGGTCCTCTTCCATCCACATCTGCCGAACTCTGCCTGTGTCCCTCCGAGGCTGACGTGGTCCCGCTCTCCTGTAGTTTCTGTGCCTCTCACAGTGGGATGTGCTCCTGGCATGGAATGGGGGCTGAGTCTTGGCACGACAGTGGTGGTCAGTCGGTGACTGTGGCTAGTGCCCATGAGCAGGACATCATCTACCCCATGCATTAAATTAACCAGCCAGCAGTAGTGCACCGTCATCCAGCTGCCAGGATCTTGTCACTGCAAAATGACTTAACGGGGAACCCTCCCTTCCCCTTCTGGTCTTGCAGATACAGTAGGACTGTGGGGCTAGCAGTCAGTCAGGTGGTTCACGTTAGACCCCTGAGTGTAGACATGGCACAGCCCCTCTACTCTCTGCCCTCTAATGACACAGCTGTGGCAGGGCGGCCACGCTGCAACGCCTTTAAGGGCAGGCTCGGTCGCCTTTAATTCTTGCTCTCCTCCCCTGTCTTCCACCATTGTTTAATTTTTTGCTGACCTCACTCTATGATAAGCTGCCTTTCCCTTATCCCAAGACAGTCTGGGTTTACTTCCTGTCCAGTTGTTTACTTCCATCCCTGGAGACCATCCCAAATGTTCCTTTTAGGTTGGTAATCTTTTCTTGACTTTTTACAATAGAAGGCTCATACAGCAACGCTTATCTTTTTGTGCTTAACTTCTCTTTTTCAGTGTCACCTTCTCCAGAGCCACTCATGGTCTAACTTACTTCATAGTATTATGATGATTAAATACAATTGGGTATTTAATCCACAATGCACATAGTGGTTGGTCCAAATGCCAGATGGATAGTTCCGACGTCATCCTCATCCTTGTTATGAAATGGAGGCTGCTTAAGCACCACATCCGTTCAGATTTGCCAAGATTTCCTATCATGTGATGGGAAAACAACTTCCAAGGCTGAGGGTCTAGAAATTATTGTAACAGTTAATGGATTAAGGGCTTAGTCTATTTTTTAAATTCCTCTCCAGATAAGATTTCAATAGAAATAACTGTTATTAAAAATCCCTACCTACTTCTGAGGGGGGAAAATGAGGTTGACTAGCAGGGTGCTCTTTCAGGTGTGTTTAATTCACCTCACTTGATGGTGGCCAGGCCTGGCAGAGCAGCGTCTCCCATTTCCAGGGAAGAAAGGGATGCCAAGGATAGAACTTGCAATGTGTAGATGATAAAAAAGGATGAAAATGCAATAGTCTTTCTGCTTCTGCTCCTTCTGTTTTATGCTCATCTGACTTCCATACCACGAAGGACAGTAACTACAGAATGGCTAGTACATCTGGGGAGACCTGATGTGTTTTGCCATGACATCCAGGAAGGTTTCTCCAAGTGCTCTCTCCAGAGGGTGGACACTGTGTTGCGGTGCTGGGTATGGGAGAGGGCACCTTGCAGAGCTGCTCTGCTCCCATGGTCTACAGTGGTCCCAAGAATTAAAAATTCAATCCTCACTCACACCGGCCACATCCCACGTGGACAGCAGCCACATATCAACAGTTGCTACTGTGTCAGAAAGTGCAGATTCAGGACACTCCCACCATGGCCCAAAGTTCTACAGGACAACGTTGGCCCGGAGACTCATTAAGTCCCTGAATCTGAGCCTTCAAATATTTGAACACAGAGTGATAGCAGATATTGTCGAGTTAGGGTTCAAAGTCAGACTGGGAGGTAAAAGATCAACCTCTGAGCCTCATCTCTGCCCTCATTTGTATCTTACCTTGGTCTTTCAACTGTGAATAACTGGCCCTTAGTTTTCTCATTTATGAAATAGGCTTAATTATGCCTTCAGCCTGTCAGGTAAGAATTAGCTATTGACCCTCTCTTGGTGCAGACTCAGTGATGTACATTGTGAGATGTGAAGACAGGTTCTGCCAGATGTCTAGCGATCCCTCAGAGCCTCTTGAAGCACCAGTGTCACAGGGCTGCCAGGGAGACTCGGCCCCCCGGTGCCCATGGAGGGCTTTCTCAGGCCTAGCACCGAGCAGGGGCTCAGTATGACAAGATAGCCCACTACTGGAGATAACCAACTCCTCTCAGAGAACTCCAGTCCCAGCCTCCATTCACATCTTGTTAGTCTTTTTCACATTTTTGCAAGTTTGAAAATGGTTCCACGGAGCTACAAAGGCCGTGTGTTCAGAAATGAAACTGGACATGTACCCAGTAAAACGTGGCCAAAATCCCACGACACTTCCTTGCCTTCTTCCCACATCTCACCCATGGAAGTTCAGGATCCAGAGAACCAATGGAAGAAAGCGGTCCTGGCTGATCCCCGGTGGTGTAGTGATTGAGTGCGGGACTGCGGCCCACAAGACTGGCGGTTCAAATCCAGCAGCAGCTCTCCAGGAGCAAGGCTGGGCCTCCCACTTCCACCAGAGGGCAGTGATGCCCCCCCCCAAATTATGTTTATATTCAATTTATAATAATGAAAATGCATCCTGCATAATAGATATTTACCTTATGACTCATAACAGTAGCAAAATGACTAGTGATAAAGTAGCAACCAAAAAAAGAAAGAAAGAAAGAAAGAAAAGAAAGCAGCCCCAGGCTTCCCATCTGTTCAGATGGGCTGGGAGTGTCTTCTTCAGAAGTACAGAGGAACTGACCCGCCATCTTATTCAAGCCCTGCAGCATCTTAGCCATGCTAAGCTTCTCCCTCCCACAGAAACTAGATGAGGGGACTGATGAAGAAAGAGGGTGAAAGAACCATAGTCCCCCTTTCTGATATTCAGACTTCCGGTAGTGACCAGACTGGGTCATTAGGAGCCCTCCTGCCACATCAGTCCTGCTTGTGTCTCTATCATCTGTATGCTCAGTCAAGGGCACCTTAGCCCCACTGTCCTGGCTTCTGCTGAAGTCTCTGGGCTAGAAGAAGAATCTCAGAGTGTCTCTCTCCATTGCATCCTCATCATAACTGCACTTCTCCATCCTTGTGTTTCCCTAGTGCCAACATTCCTGGGACCTCACCAACGATCACGTCCTCTTTCCTCTCAAAATCGACCAAGTTGTCACATTTCCCCTAAAAAAATCTCAGGAGGATCTGATTTACAACTCCACCCAGTGAGATGTGAGGGGGAAGTTTGCAGGTGGTGTATAAGCCCTCTCTGCATTATTCTGAGAGTTGTCAAAAGTCACATCTTGCTCTTGCTAGAAGAAAATATGAGAAGATGTGGCCCCTTGCTGTTGGCTACACACACACACACACACACACACACACACAAACACATAAGAGTCACCAATTTGGGGTAACTCTGAGACAGTGTATGAAGCAGATAGCAGATAGAGAAGGGACCCAAGGACCACTAATTCAACCATCTGTGAAGCCTAGCCTCTCTCTGATTCTTCAGTTAAGCAGAGGAAGAAGTGCCCTCATGGTTTAGACTAGCTGTTGTTAGGCACTGCTCAGCCTGTTCCAACTCCCACAAGCATGATAAATGTACAGCAGAAGGAAGCCCTGCTCAGTTCTGCCCCCACCTCTCAATTGTTAACATGCTCGAGCCCATTGCTAGAGCCACTGTGTCAAACCTTTTCATCGATGGTTGTGGCAGTCATGTACTTGATGTCAATTTCATGATTGGGATGTAGGGGTGGAGTCTGGCCTGTTAATCTGGAGATAACCCCTGGGGTCTCTGTGAGGTCATGGCTTTCTCCTGAGAATTTTGGGAAGTCTCACGGTATTTCCCATTGGAAGTGAGAGACTATAGAATCACTTCCTGAGAGACAAACTACTGAGAAGAGGAGATGAGAGACCACTTTCCCAGTTGTTGGGAGCCACTCGACTTGACAAGACAAGACGACAGCAACTGAGGAACCAGAAGAGCCGGAGGAGAAGCCATATGGCCTTAACCTGATGGAACCAGACCTCTGAAGATGGAAAAGCCACAGAGAGACCCCTGCCAGTGCTGAGATATTTCTATCACCAATGGTTACTGCTGATGGACCTTGAGTCCTGGAAACAAGGAGCCATGAAGGGATCCCTGCCAGAGCCAGGATTCTGCACCCATTGGCCTTTGACTTCATGAGTCAGAAGGAGACTTGGTAGACTGATGTCAGACATAAGGGCTGATATCAGACCTATGACTTTGAACTGGACTGGGTTGCAATGCTTTCTCAATGTTCCATTCCTCTAGTATATAAACCTTTCCCTTATGTCTATTTGCATGCCTATGAATTTGTTTCTCTGGTCTACCCGGACTAATACAAAGGTCTTCCCCAGTTTGGTTGTCCCGCCATTTTACCAATCATGGTCTGGTCTCTCCTGACACCATGCCCAAAGTACATGAAACTAAGCCTCGTCATCTTGACTTCTGGCTGTATTTCTTCCAAGGTAGATACTTTTTTCTTTTGATAGTCTGTGGTACTTTCAATATTCTTTGCCAGCACGATAATTCAAATGTATCCTTCTGTCCTTGGTCTTCCTTACTCACTGTCCACTGTTCACAGGCAGGGGAAGTGACTGGAAACAGCAGGTTCTGCGTCAGGTGCTCCTTTGGGCTCACCGTGGGCCTTGCTTGTCAACACGGCAGCGTGCTTGCGCGGCAAGTTGACCCAGTGTCATGTGTCATTTGATCTCCTGAGTGCTGCTTCTATGTGAATGGCTCGTGAATGTAAGCAGGACAAAATCCTTGACAACTTCAATCTTTTCTCCATTTATCATGATGCTACCTATTGGCCCATCTTCTCTACGTGGAGTTGTCATCCATCCAGAAGGCTGCCACCCTTGATCTTCATCACCAAGTGCTTCCACTCCCCTTCTCTTGCAGCAAACGAGCCTGTGTCATCTGCATACCTCCCATTGTTCAAAAGCCTTCCTCCCGTCCTGAGGCTGAATTCTCCTTCATGGACTCTAGCTTCTGTAGCAGGAGCTTGAATAGGGATGGGGTGAGGCTATCACCCTGATGTACACCTTTCTGACTTGCAAACCGTTAGCGAGTTAAAGTAGAATTTTTTTAATTGGGCCATATAAATGGCACAAATCTAACTCATGTCGGGATGTCTAGAAATGGACACTGCCCTCTTCTCTCTGTCTTCTCTAGGTTTAGCTTCTTGTGTAAAATGCCTGGGATGAGCTGGGTATTTAGGTGATTTTCTTTGACTGCTTTAGGTTCTTAGATCGACCATTCGACTTCTCCAAATTTATATTTTGCTCTGTTGAGTGGCGACTGCACTCTCTCCTCACAGAGTTGCCCTGGATGGTTGTAGAAGCAAAAACTCTTCACCCTGGATCCACGTTGTCTGTTCCCCACCCCGAGGCATCTGGTGAGCCAGCAGAACCGTCAGCACCAAGTGCGCACTTCCCCTGGGCCCGCTTTTGCCGTTCCTCCAGAAATCCATCTGCCGCTATGGGTCACGTGGGGCTTCTCTTTCCACTGCTTGGCCGGGGCAGCCAAGTTCTCCCAGGCTGCTGGATAAATAACTCATGTTCTCGTCAGTCTGCGTCACAGCTAGAGAGTTTTCAGTGGGGTTCAATGTAATTGCTGCCATCGATCACTTTAATAGCCTAATGAAGGTGAGATGTAATTAGAAAGGGTGTCAGTGGAATATGGAGTTTGTTTTACAATTATCTATGCAGCCTGCGGGACCATCAGCACAGAACATTACCTTTTAAAAGCCCAAGAAACATGTGGTATAGATGTTCATCCCTGAATGACATCCAGGGACCGATGGCCAGATCCCCAGGTGTTTGCTCCTCCCGCCTTTGAATACCGATGCAGGTCTGTGCACACAGGCAACAGGCGGCGGGCTTGCGTGAAAACTGCATCAAAGCTGACATTTTTGTAAATCAAATCCTCATTTCCTGCTGAGTCGCATTAGCGTGGAGCGGCTGTTTCTCTTCTCTTGACAGATCTTGACGGTCACTGGCTGTCCCCGTCTTTGACAAGCGGTTAATGATTTCTAAGCAAATATGATCATCGTCCTGGAATCTCTGTTGGGAAAAAAAAACCCAAAAACCCTTTGATAAAGTAGCATTCTTTTCCTTCAAGGGAAAGTTTTGTCCTTTCTAAATAGCCAAGTGCTTCAAAATGCATCTATCTGCCCCAGCGTCTAGCTAGGCCTCCACGTGTGGTGGGGGCAGATTTGATGAGTGTGAGGCTCTTGGAGCCCCACCCAGCACCAGATGGATGTGAGCTGGGGGTTTCACCTCCACCTACATGATGGGTGACAGAGCCAGATGACATTCTGGGTGGAGTAGAGAGAGTGCCCCTGGGCTTGGGAAGACACAGATGTGACCTTAAGGACTATCTTCAGCTCTTGGGTGAATTATTCAGCTTCCCTGCCTTTAAGGTGTTCATTTATAAAATTAGGCCCCCCTCTACTTTCAAACTTGCTCTAGACTCAAGGTCAAGTAAAATGTCTGAGTGAAAGTGCCCAGCAAGTGTCCTGCACATGTCTGACCCTCAGTAAATGAAAGCCAGCTACCCAATTGCTCTTGGTTTCACCTTAGCTTCAACTAGACTTCATTTGCCCCAGGGTAGACTGTCAATTCCACAAGAGCACATGCACAAAAACAGAATTCTTTTTGTTCCTCCTCTAGCCTACCACAGCCTGGGGCTTAGAATAAAACCCTAAATTAAACTCACTTCTTTCCAGTTGACTCTGACTCATAGTGACCCTATAAGCCAGGGTACAACTGCCCCTGTGGGATTTGAAATGATAACTCTTTATGGAAGTAGAAAGCCTCATCTCTCTCCTGCCAAAAAGCTGGTGTGTTTGAGCTGCTGACTCTGTGGTTAGCAGTTCAATTCATAACACTTTACCACCAGGGCTCCTCTAGGCATAGAATGCTTAGCATTAATGGACAGATTCATTACTTACTCTGTATCTTTCGATCTATGACCCCGAGAGGTAAGGTAGCGGAAAGAAAGATAACTGAATAACTGGAGGCTCAAGTGTAGCGGCCCCTCAGCAGAAAGGCCTGGTGACCTACTTCCAAAAATTAGATCACCAGTGAAACCCTTATGTAGCAAAGTTCTGCTTTGATATGCAAGAAGGCATTGTCAATTGCATGGCAAGAGGTTGGCTTTGGTTGGCTAACTATTTTTACTTGAATGGGATCTTCCGATGTTTGAGCCCTGGGCTCATTAAACATCAGTTCCTTCTGAACATTTTCAATGAAACCCATCAGAGACTGATCAGCTGGTAGAAGACAGATCAAGACCCACAGGTGCCACAGGTGCCCCCTTCTTCCTCCTTCATACTCAGAACTTGTCCACCCAGGCAGCATACAGGCTGGTCTGTGACATTTCTGTGGCTCCAAGATTGTGGGGGTAAAAATGAAGACCTGGCATTGTATCTTCCTTCCTTTTCCAGACACCCTTTCAACAAGCATTTGCTATCCAGGCACCCCTTCAACAAGCGTTTGCTAGAATCAAGGCCAAGAACTGTTTCTCTGGTTGAACTATGGGACAAGCCCTGTCCCTCTGCACTGTCTGGCCAGCTTCTTTTGAATATGGTTCATTCCACAGGAAGCAATCATCAGCAGACAGCCTGCAGGATGTCTGACCCTTACTTCCAAGATACTGTCAGTGGAAGAACATTGCCACCAGATAACAATCCCTTGCTGCAAGATAAATGCCAGGACTCGTCTCCTGATGGATGCTGTGCGAGAAAATAACTATTACTCACTGTAGCCTTGTTAGATTGCTGCCGCACTCTCCCTTGCCCAGGGGTACCCACACCTTTCTGGGAGCTGAGCTATGGGAGAAAGAAGGCCAATCTCTATGTAGCATTGACTGCTCAAACCAGGGAGGCAGGCGACGATAAATGGCAAGGCAGAGGCAAACAGGGGCTCCGTATCTATCTCTGTCTCTGGTCTACGTGGAATGTTGGGAATACTTTCCTGACTTGCCTGTGCCTCCCTCGGTTTCTCCACCCGTTGTTCTCCAGCATGGTGGTTGTTTGAAGTGTCTGGGAAACACTTGAAATCAACAAGAGAATATCACATGGCTTTTCCAACACTGGTACTCATGCTTATACCCATCCTGTGTTCACAGCCAGGTAAGCAGCAAAGGTGGAAAAGTCGAGAGTGAAGGGAGGAAGAAACAGAACTGGGGGTGAGAGTTCTCATGGAAGAAGATGATTGAACAACCCAGTAGTCCTATGCTCTATTTCCATTCTGAGCAAAAGTTCCAGGGGCCACAGGGGGATGACGTGAAAGAACTTGGAATCAGACGGTTCCACATTCAAATCCCTCTTGCCTCCTGACTTACCGTGTGTGTGATTGGGGTCTACGTACACGGGGTCTGTGGAGTTTCCGTGTCCCGCCGCTCGATCAGCCCTCACTTGAATTATTGCAACTCTTCTTATCTCATCATAGAGAATAAATGCCAACCTTTTTTTAAAAAAATGTTTTGTTTTAGATAAATAATTTTATTGGGGGGGCTCGTAAATGCCAATTGTGAATGCCAGCTTTTTCTACATGGTCTAAAATATCTCCCAGAACCTAGTCCCCTGTTCCCTCTTCGACCTGGTCTTCTACTCTGCTCCTCACCTCCACCATACTGCCCTCACCTCCCGTCACCCTCCCACCCCCTTCCGGCTTCCCAATTGTGGCTGTTCCCACTGGCTGGAATACAGTTTGCCAGAGAGTTGCATCCCTGTCTCCCTCATCTCCTCCAGGTGCCACTCTAAATGTTTCCTTCTTAATGAAGCCGACTTTCTGTCCGTTTGAAAACGGTCATTCCAGCCCTCCCAAGTGGTCCTCTCACTTCTTTGGAAAGCACTGATCACCTGCAAATACATTCCACTCCGACTGCTCACTGCGCCAGCTTTGTGTCTTTCGCCCTTCTCTCCGCGCTTGGATGTCTGACTCCACAAGGACAAAGATTTTTGTCCGTTTTATTCAATGCTCTATCCCAGCACCTCGTCATGTGGCTGGCACACAGTAGAGGATAAACAAATATGTACTGAATATAAATAAATATGGCTTGCTGAATTCTGCCTCTTTTTCAGGGTTTTGTGGCCTGTTAGGAGCGATATACTTCCTAAGGCCCTCATTTTAACCATGGCCGAGTTCCGTCATGGCTTGTGTTAGAGGCCAGGCCGGGTGAGGGGCAGGGTGTGGGCGATACCTCTCTAGTCTCTCTCTGTCTGTTTCCCCGATGAACACCAGACTTTCTGGGGGTTCGGGCAAGTTTGCACCTCAGCACAGAGGGACTCCCCCTTGCGACTTCTCGTGGAGAAATGCAGGACTGTCATTGTTCTCATGCCACATGAGAGAAGAGCCTCTGCACACTTAATTACCATGCTCCAAGCCAAACTCCATGCTACAAGCCAAGCCATACTCCAAGCCAAGCCAAGCCAAGACCTGCTCACAGAATAAGCTCTGAAACACGCTAGTCCAATAAGAGGGATCATAGCATGCATTTGCATACCAGAGGCTTGCTTAGATTAAAAAAAAATCCTTATGGGAAAAGTAGCAAGTTGGTAAATAAAGCAAGCCATCAGTCTTAATACCACCACCCCGAATTCAGCATGGTTACAATTGGGTTTGTGTTCTTTCAGGCTTTTATTTTATATACAAGTGACGTATGTAGGTGATCCAGAGCTGAGCGGTATAAAGAGATACTTCTGGATGAGATGCTGTGGTTGGGTATCATCGGGTGGGTCCCGCGGGACAAAATCCCCATCCTGCCTCACCCTCACAATCTTTGTCCTCTTGCCGCCCTCCGGGTGTCTTTGCTATTGCGGCAGTCACTGCATCAGCCCAGCTCTTTGAGGATCTTCCTCCTTTGCTCTGACCCCTGTTTCACCATGCCTGATGTCCTTCTCCAGGGACTGGTCCTCGTGATAACGTGTCTGAAGTACATGAGATGGAAGACTGCCATCCTTGCTGGTAAGAAGCTTCTGCTGCCCTTTGTCCAGTACAGATGTTGTTCTTCTTCTAGCATCCCGCATTCCTCACCAACGCTCCAATTCTAAGTCATTCATCAGGTTCCCTGCTGTCACATGCATCTGAGGCACTTGGAATGGATCGGGCACACCTTCATTCTCAGAATGACATCTTTGCTCCTTAACACGTGGAAGTGGCCTCTTGCCCCAGATTGACCTAATGATGTACACATTTTGATCTAACAGCTGCTTCTATGGGCTTTGATTGTAGACAGTAGATGGTAGATAGGTGATTGTAGATCAAAGTAAACTGAAATGCTAGATGAATTATCTAGAACTAATGAGGATGGAAAGTTTTATGTATTTAAAGTAGATGTGTACTATATCATAAATCAATGTTCTTTATTCCAAAAAAACCATGTCATCTGTATTGTTCTGTGTCATTATACTTAGAATCACTTAGTTGTTTCTAAAAGCTTTGTAGTATTCCAGTCTATGGTAGACCATAGTTGATCTAACCAATCTCCTGTTCTCAGAATGAGATTTTCTTCAGTTTTTCACCATAACAGTTGTAATCCCTGATCAGCAGTGCACAAGCTATGGGTTACAACCTCTTTGGGGGGGGGTCAAATGACCCTTTCATAGGGGTCGCCTGTTTAATAACGGTAGCAAAATTATAGTTATGCGATAGCAATGAAAATGATTTTATGGTTGGGGGTCACCAGAACATGAGGAATTATATTAAAGGGTCTTGCAAGGGTTGAGAACCACCGTGTGTAGGTACTGCTGTTTCTGTGGCATAGGAAAAAAAAAAAGAAGTAGATGTTTCGAATGAACACAAAACAAAAGAGAAACTCATTGCCATCGAGTTGATTCTGACCCATTAGTGACTCAACAGGGCAACTAGAACTGCCCCTGTGAGTTCAGAGATGGTAAGAGTTCACAAAAGCAGAAAGTCCCATCTTTCTCCCTTGGAGCACCTGGGGATTTTGAACTGCTGGTCTTGAGGTTAGCAGTCCTGTGAGCCCGGTGGATGCAAGCCAACAGGCAGCTAGAGCTCCTAGGATTTGGATTGGAGCCTTATTAAATTGTGGTTAAAGAGTTGCCCGGCCCATACTGGTTATTAGAAGTTACTTGGGCCAATAGACAATGTTTCTTCCTTGCAACCACATCATCCATGTGGGATGTTCACAAGCCTGTCATATATTTTCTTTGAAGAGGAGAAGATGAATTCAGAACATCTCCCTTCCCCAACACACACCGTCTTTTAGAGAATTACCACTAGGGTTCTCCTATGAATGCTTCCCTTTATTATTAGTACACTCTTGCAAGCTACGAATTATCATTTGATAGAAACTATACATTTTTCATGTCTGCATTTTATTCAGTTGAGGACGTTTTTCCCCCACCCTTCTGATTTGCTGAGTATTTTACTCATAATGGGTCTTGAATTTTATCAAATATTTTTATGTATCTATTGATGCAGTTGTATTTTTTCTCCTTTAATTTATTAATATGGTAGTTACCTTAATTTGCAGGTGCTAAAAGTCGCTTGTATTCCTGAAATGAACGCTCCTTAGTTTTAACAAACCTTTTTATATATATTGTTGTGTTCAATTCAAACTAATAGTTTGGTTATGATTTTTGTGTTCTATAAGGAATGCTGCCCTTTAATTTTCCTTTCTTGTGATTTTTTTGTCAGATCATAACTGGATAATTGTGATCTTCTAAAATGTAGTGGAGCATGTTTCTCCTTGACTTTTGGATAAGTTTACATAAGATGGGTATTTTATATTCCTTAATTTTGATAAAACTCAATAGTAAAAACTTTTAGACCTAGAGTGTTCTTTGTGAGAAGGCTTTTGGAAAATGTAATGTCTTTTATAGGTGTGTTATTCCGGGTAGACTAGAGGAACAAATTCAATGACATGCAGGGTATAAGGAATGGGTTTATATTCAAGAGGAACAGGACATTGAGAAAACATCCCAGCCCAGTCCAGCTCAAAGTCACAAGTCTGATATTAACCCATATGCCTGAAATCAGTCCATAAATTCTCCTTCTGACTCATGAAGTCACAGGTCAGTGGGTACAGAGTCCTGGCACCGACAGGGTTCTCTCTATGGCTCCTCGCTTCCAGGGCTCAGGATCCATCAATAGCATCCCGTGGTGGCAGAAGCAACTCATCGCTGGCAAGAGGCCTCCAGGTGGCTGCACCAGCCTCAGAGGTCCAGCTCTATCAGGGCAAAGCCGTGTGGTCTCTCCACTGGCTACTCCAGCCTCCCAGATGCAGCCATTCTGTGTTGCCTGTGGTTAATCATCTCTGAAACTAACTCCCAACAACTGGGGAAAATAGCTTCTCATCTTCATGGGGGAAATATTGCGAGATTTCTCAGGAGTCTCAGGTGAAAGCCATGCCCACATAGAGGTCTTATCGGCTACTAATTGGCTATCTCCAGATTAACAGGCTAGACTCCACCCCTACATTTCAATCATAAAATTAACATAAGCATATGACTGCCACAACAGGCAAAGAGTTATACAGATTTTCTATTTTTAATGGGTCAATTTTGGTAATTTATGCTTTTCATGGATTTGTTCATTTAATCTGTTATCAAATTTATGTACTTATACTTATCTTCAATATGTCCTTATTATCATTTTAATATTTGCAGGTCTGTAGTGATACAAATTCCTAATAGTCTTAATTTTAGTAGTATAGTAATTTGTGCTTTCTTAATCAGTGGTGGTAAGATGAATTGATTTTATTAATTTTGTAAAAGAACCAAATTTTGACTTCGCTGGTTTTCTTGTTTGTTTTCTACTTCATTAATCTCTACATCTAAATCTCAATTATTTCATTTCTTTCTTGTAACTAAGGTTTAATCTGCTCATCTTTCTTAACAGTGCAAACTTAATTCATTTTAAGCTTTTCTTCTTTTGTAATATAGACATGTAGCAACACCTTTACTTTCAGTGCAGCTTAAGTGGCATCCTATACATTTTGAGATGTTGCATTTTTATTATCATTTAGTTTAAAATGCTTTCTAACTTCTTGTGTGATTAAAAAAATGATCTATGGGTTCTTTAGAAGTGTAATGTTTAAGTTTCAAATACTTGATGTTTCTATTTTATATTGGATTTTTCATTTCATTGTCAAAAGAGGATGTACTCAGAGAGTTTGATCTTTTGAAATGAATTGGAGCTTATTTGTGTACGGTCTTTCATGATGAGTGTTGTATGTGCACTTGAAAAGAATATGCATTTGGGGCTGAGCCCCGGTGGCGTAGTGGTTGTGCGCGGGACTGCGGCCCACTGGGACGGAGGTTCAATTCCAGCAGTGGGGCTGGGCCTCCTACTTCCACCACTGGAGAGCAGTGATGCCCCAAAAAAACAAAAAACAAAAACAAAACAAAACAAGAATATGCATTTGTAATTGTTGAGTATAACCACTGTCATGTTGATGAGGTCAAGGGGATTAGTAGTTCTATTTAAATTTTATCTTCTTAGTTAACATGCTAGGCCGAATGGCTTAATAGAATTATTGATATTGTTGGATAGGCAATATAGTTTTGATACTTATTTTTGATTCGTCCATTTTTTTTGTTCTTCCATTTATCCCTCCCTGCCTTCTGTTGAGTAAGTTGACTACTTTTATGTTTTCATTTTAATATAGTTGGCTTCTGAGCTGTGTTTTCTTGCAGTGATAGCCTCGAGTTTGCAATATGAATCTGTAAGTTACCACAGATGTTAAGCAAATGCTGAATCACATTCTATGAAATGTACAGACCTGGCAACCCCCATTCTTGGGGCTCCTGTGGTCCTCTGGCACCCTCAATGTTACCATTGCATAGAAATTATCCAAATGCTAGTATACTTATAAATCTCTTGATATAATGTGATCCCACTTTACCTAGGCTCCAATTAGTTATGTGTCTTTTAAAGACATCAAGGAGCAACAGGGGGAGTCTTCATCCACAAATTTATCATTTTTGCTCTTCTTTTTTTGTAGAATCAAGTTTCTATCTGGAGTCATTTATCTTGGTAGTTCTTTGAGTATGTTTTTGTTAGCAGTTTTATTAGCATATAATTTACATATATAATTCAATATATCTATACATACAGTTCATTGGTTTAGTTAGTACAAGTTTATTAGTGATACATTCAATTCTATTGATCAGGATTTATTTGGCTTCTTCAATGTTGAGGGACATTTTTTTCAGTGAGAGGATTTTCAGATTGACCATGTGACCCTCCAGCACTTCAAAGATGACCCTTTTTGTCTTTTGACCCCTGTTGTTCCTCCAGAAAAGTCGATCTCTGGCTCTCCGATGAGTTTCACTATGTGCATTATTTCCTTAGCCTCTAGATCCTCCTCCTTCAATGGTTAGCTTTCAGTAGTTTTACGTCCCAATGTGGCTGCACGTGACTCCCAGCTCCCTCCTTTATATTTAGTCTGTGTGGTCGTCACTGGGTCTTAGATCCATAGGTTTATCTTTTGACCGATTTTTGGAATATTTCGCAACCATTATTTCTTCCAATCCGTTTTCCTCACCTTTTCTGTAATCCAATTACATATGTTTTATGATGTTATGCTGTACTGTTCGATAGTGTCCAAAGATTTTTTTGAGGCATTGTGCATGTTTTTTCAATCTCCTCACTCCCCTTTCTGTCCTTTAGTATAGACAATATCCATTGATCTACCTGCAGGCTCAATAAACCTTTCCAATACTATACACCATCAGCTTGTCAGTCTAACCAGTGAGTTTTTCATTTAGATTATTAACGTGTTTCATCCTGCAGATGGCATTCTTTTTTGCTTGTTGGTTTTGTGACGTCTTTTTGAAAGATGAGACTGTGCTCCTGCCAAAATTGACAGTCCCAGGAACTCACAGGGGCAGACAGTTATGCCCTGAAGGGTCTCTAGGGGTTGGGATAAACTCCACAGCAGGAATGGAGTGGGTTCCTCTACTCTCTGTTTACCTATTGGGTGTAGACATTATCTTATATCCCTTGCATATTGATAGCAAGTGTTTTTAAATCCTTTTCAGGCATTTCAACATTTGGGGTTGGCTTCTATTGCTAATTTTTCTGTCGATTGCCAAGCGACATTTTCCGTCTCTTTGTGTCTTATAAGCTTTCAAGTATATACCGGATACCGTGACTGACATAAAGCAACTCTGATTCTGAGTCCTCTTTGAGCAGGTGTGGGGAACTTTTTTCTGCCCAAGTCGTTTGGCTATTCATAATATCCTTTGTGGGCCATCCAAAATTATCAACTTAAAAGTTAGCCTGCTGGGTTTGGTCAGATTTTTAATTAACTTCCCCCCCAATGTGATAAGTGTCACGGCTTCACTGGTGAGGCCTATGACGTTAGCTGGCATGGATGATTTCACCAGCCGGACATCCCCCCCACCCACACACACACATGTTTAGAGTATTGAAGTTTGTTGTCGAAGGCTGTCAGCTTGACTACAGAACCCCTGAGCACTGCGTTTTCTGAAATGGACATCCGTGTGACACTGCTCAATTTCCTTTGACCTTCTGCTATTGCTTCTGGCCAGATGGCTTAGTGTCTCCTACACACGTTAATTCAAAGGTCAATTATAGATTTGTGCGCAGTTGATGAGATAATGTTGCTTCTCCCTCACTGTGGTTCTCTTTGCTGCCTCATTCCCCAATGCTCTGGCAACCTTGCCCTCTGTTCTGCTTCTGTTCATGGTGGCTTTCTGCCCACTTGCTGGGTGGAGTACCGTAGGTAGAGCTGGAGGGGCCACTGCTGTCAGGTGAAAATCTACCCAAGTGTGAATATCATTTTACAGTTTCCATCTTTCAGTGATTAATCCCTTTCCCGTTTCTGACGGCTTTTAATTACTTCCAAGTGCCTTTTTTCTTTCTTGGCTTGTCTAGAGTTTATAATGCCCAGTGAACCAGGCTATGTTAGCAACCATTCTATCTACAGAATGACTCGTCTGAT